>ONZH01004538.1:0-124895 GCA_900303285.1 Rhinella marina | reverse complement strand
TTATGGACAAGTGTAGTTAATTTAATCATTGGACATAGGATGTTGCTTAAAGGGAATGTCACATAGAACAGTATGAGCTGAAGCAGCATGTATGGAGCAGGAAAAGCTGAGCAGATTATATATGTTTCTAAATATTCAGTATCAGATTGTAATTTATTTCCATGTTCATTTGGCATTGAAGTCAATGAAGTAATCCTATTGGTGATTGACATGCTCACAAACATATTTTTGGTCCACTTCTATCTGCATTTTGCAGGTCAATCTGACCCATCCACTTCAGTGGGATGCTGTCCGCATTTGTATGTCCATTCTGCAACCCTGCAAAAAAATAGAACTTTCCTTTTTACGGACAAGGATAGGACAGTTCTTAGAGGGCAAGACTTCTGTTCACAAAATACGGAACACGCGCGGCTGGTATCCGTATTTTGCTGACCGCAAAACAGCAACGGCATGTGCGTGAGCTCTAACCCGCAGAGATAGATGACAATACTCATACGACTGCCTGCTTGATTTCATTAACATTTTTATTTTTGTAAATAATTTTTTTTTAGGGTAACATATATGCATTCAAATGCACTGAGCAAAGGTAATATGAAAAAAAGAATACTATATAATATCATATACAGACATGTCAAATTAAGGAAAAATAAATAGAATTTTACACATCATGCTATGAGAAGGCATTATCAATAATATTTATTATAAATAATATAAGACTGAAGTCTTTATTTTATAGCTCAGAACTATAAAAGAAAAGAGATAGGTCAAAGAGACCATTGTAGGCCTTAAAAATGTAAACATAGTATGCATATGTATGAAGCGAATTTATTGCTCATACTCCAAGTGCTAAATAAAAGTAATTATAGAAAAGATAACAGAACAAGTAAGCTATTCATCTAGAACATAACAGCAGAATTGAAAGAAACATGAACCGGGAAGGGAATGTCACGACAGAACAAGAGAGAAGTCTGCCTGACCTAACCCCACCTCTGTCCCTGCCTAATTTTCCACACCCAAGGCTAAAGGTCCAGGGAAACTGACAGCAAACCCTACTCTGCTACGTGACGGTGCAGGGAAGAGAAAACAAACGGACACGGAAACAAACAGACACATAGTCGAATATCAGGCAAACAAAGGTCAAACCAGAATGTACGTCAGGATCCGAGGATGAGGCAAGCTAGGTCAGGTACAAGCAATAGTCAGGTAATACGGCATCACAAGTAGAAATACGCACACACTGCAAGGAAGTGTTCAGCCAGTGAATAGGTTCAGGAGAGTCTCAGGGGTTGATATGCTGAAAACTACGAGACAAAGGCATCCGCTTTAGTATCTTGGCTTTCCCAGCCAAAGGTGACACAGAAATCAAATCGGGTAAAAAACAACCCACCTTGCCTGCTGGTTTCAACCTTTTGCAGATTCAGAAATAACAATTCTTATGGTCCTAAGGACGCAACCCGATGCAAGCCCCTTCCAAAAAGGCGCCACTCCTCAATCGCATTATGGCTAGTACTCCCTATTCCCGTATATCGTAATTTCTCTCTGCTTGAGAAAATGCGGAGAAGAGCACAGGGTCTGAGATTGGTAAGAGGCAAGAACCCTGGGACAATATGGCCCCCAACCCGTCCTCAGATGCGTCTACCTCGGACCAACAAATGTTTGTCTGTCAGCTGGATCAGGACCGGAGCTTTAGAGAAGCAACTTAAATCCTCAAAACCTCACAGCACCGGAGACCAATTCACAACATCTGCCCTCGTTACGGGTGAGATCGGTGACAGGCTAACAATTACCAAAAATTCTTTATTAACCTCCGGTTAAAAGTTAAAACCCCAGAAAACGTGGAGCGCCTTCAGGGATGAAGGCGCACCCAATCTCGATAGCCTGTACCTTGGTGGGGTCCATCTTGAACACAAAGGAGTCATATATACCCAAAAAGGCACCTCCTGGACCCAAAAAGAACACTTCTCACTCTAAATAATTTATTCTCACGCAAACACTTCAAGAACTTGTCTAACGTGGCTATATGAGATTCCAATCAACAGAAAAAATGAGGATATCGGTGGTATAGACAACCATAAATTTGTCAATGAAAGGTCTAAAAATGTCGTTAACAAAATTGAAAACGCAGGAGCATTACTTAACCCGGGGCATTACTAGATACTCATAATGACCCTTGGTGTTAAAGCGTTTCCATTCATCCTTCACGATTCTATCAGGTGTACGCCCCCTCAGATCCAGCTTGGTAAATATTAGGCACCCTGAACCTGATTCAAAGTAAGGAATGAGAGGTAAGCGTACCTTTCCTAACAGTAATTTTGTTAGCTCTATAATCGATGCAAAGTTCAACCCACCTCCCTTCGCTCACAAAAAAGAACCACCACCCGTGAAGAGAACCGAAGTCGGATATGTCCCTGCCAGAATCTCCTTGAGGTAATCTCTCATAGCGACGCCTCTGTTGTGGAGAGATTATAATCTGGCCCTTAGGTATTTGGACCCCTCAATTCAGGTGGCAATCATACTGATGGTGGGTGGGGGAGAAGTCTGTTTCAGACATAGTAAATACATCTAGAAAATCCCAATATACTCAGGCAACTTGTGGATTTACGACCTAACTGCAAAACAGATTGCAACAATTTAACAATTGGCCCCCCTCTCTAATTCCCTGATGCCCATTAATTACCAGTTAGACCTGAAACCAAAGGTAAACCAAGCACACCAGGTCGGCAGGCAAATTCTTTAAAACAAAAAACGAACAGGTTTAAATGAGGATTCCCACCATCAAAGTGACCTCGAATACAAAATTCAGCTCCGCACTATTAAAGAGGGGTGGAGTCAAGTGCTATAATCGGGATATCTCCTTAAGGAAACCAAAGGGACACCCAAGGATTGAGCAAGCTCAAAATCAATAAATTGCATGCCGAACCTAATAATGAAAGCCCTCCCAGATCCTCTGTCTGATCGAAGGAAAATGACACAGGGTAATAGGATCTTCTTCTTACCACAGTCGGAAGTACCTAACACTGAAATGATCTCTTGGAAGGAGGAAGTTGGGATATTGCTGACGCCAATGGTTCTTGTCTCCACAGTAGAAGCAGACCCCCTTTAAACGTCTCTGCTCCTCAGGGTGGCTCCCAAGTTGCATTGGTTTTCAGGGACCATGCCAGGAGATGGAGTTTGAAGAGTAGTCTCTGGAAGAACGACTACCGGAAGAGAGTCGAGCGTTCCTTCTGTTCTCCCTGACACGTCTGTCTAGCTTAATGGCTAGATCATAGTCTCTTCTAATGACTCAGGGGTAGCGTAACGAACTAAGATCCTTAAGCTGATCAGAGAGCCCACTCCAAACTACTCCTTAATGCAGGATCATTCCAAATAAGGAAATTCACCACTTCCTGAATTCGGCACAATAATCCTCTATGGACGGTTACCCTGCCGAATGCCTTAGCTGAGCCCACACCGCGGGCTAAGTCAGGCTCCTCATACAACAGTCCTAGCCTGAAAAAAAGCCTCCACCCACTCAGACAGGGGAGTCACGGCAAGGAAAAGCCCACTCCTGCAGGTCACCCTGCAGCAGAGAAAATAATAATTTTTACCCTGCGGCTCATCCCTAGGATTTGGGTGCAAATCAAATAAAGCTTTCCTTAAATGAGCGGAAAGCCTGTATCCCCAGAAAAAACGATCGGGGAGCTTGACATGAGTTTCCAGGGATACTGGGAACCACAGGACAGCCGCAGGGGTGTCTGCTGCGCTTGTGAATTGGAGCCTTTCAGCCAAGTCCTGGATATTTCGCCATTTCTGGACTTGGTCAGTAAGTGCTCGCAACTGATCCTGAATTGTGGGCCTGTTATCTGTCACGACTAACAAGGGGGAGGTGCTGCCTGACTTAACCCCACTCGTCCCTGCCTATTTGCCCACCCAGCTAAAGGTCCAGGGGGAGCAACTGACGGCAAACCCTACTCTCTGCTACGTGACGGTGCAGGGAAGGGAGAACAACAAACGACACGAAAACAAACAGACACATTAGTCGAATGTCAGGCAAACAAAGTCAAACCAGAATGTACGTCAGGATCCGAGGATGAGGCAAAAGCAGTCAAGGTCACAAGCAATAGGTTCAGGAATAACGCCATCACAAGATAATACCACAGCACTGCAAGGAAGAAACTTCAATACAGGCAACTTGTCTAGGCAGTGCCATGTTTAAATAGCCGCCGGATCATGTGATGTGGCAGCATCACATGACCTGATGCGCAGCATTGCTGCCAAAACAATATGCAAAGTAGCCATGTGTGTGATTCAGCACCACGTGCTAAAAAACCCAAAATAATTAACTGATTAGGTGCTGGCTGACCAGACCGACACTTCAATCCCTACGCTCATCTCTAGGGGGGGAGAGGTCCGGCGGCGCTGCGCAGGGGGCGCGTCGCCGTCTCCCATTACAGGAAGTTTAGGGTTACAGGACTCGATTCATTGTACTTGAATCAGGATGAGAATAGCTATAGAATTGAGAGGCATCAGAAAACCGGGTGATAAAGTTGCTTTCAATAATTGAATTCCAAAGATCCCACTTTGTAGTGTATTGTATAACTGTCTTCTCTTTAAGTCTCTTTTTTCATATTTATGTAGTGTATGCGTTTCCTTTGCCATCATTGTATTGAGGGGGGAGATCTATCTTCCACAATCTTGATTAGTATTTTAGCCAGCGTGAGAATATGAAGAGTTAGAGAGTGCCTAATTTTCAAGTGCGGTATCAAATACACAAAAAAGAAGCAGCTTTGGAGGAAGAGCTATGTGAGTTTCAAATATGTGATCAATTACCCTGATATTTTCTTCCAGAATGTCGTAATATGCTTGCAATGTGCCAAATATGTGAGAGTGTACCGTGTCCTCCTTGCATTGCCAGCACAGGGTGAACCGTGAGAAAGATACGATAAGTAAGCTGGAGTCTAACATCGAGAAACTAATTTATAGGCATCTCCTGCATCTGGGACATTACAGATTAAGATCTGGCATTCAGAATGATGTCTTTCTTTCAGCAGCATTAAAAATTAGTATTTAGCTGAGATGCCAAAAAGACGCTTTTAAAGTTTATTTGGAAATCCAACTACAGTCGGATTTCGTATTACTATTACCATGCCTAAATTGAGCCATGTTGGCGGTCCCAGACTTCCAGAGATATCATGTTTCAGTCCATATTTCCAAATTGATAAAAATGTCTGTCAAACCACATAGGAAATTATGGTTGGATTTGGAACAGGAGTCACTACCTCCTAACTCTCAACTTCTTTGAGGACCAGGGAAAATCTTTTTTCACTGTCCAGGGTTGGTAGTCCTTTAAACCTGTTCTCTGTTAAAAATTGTGTAAGCTGAATAAATGTATACAATTTTTACCCTCATATATGCAGATACACTATTAGGTGCATTGATTCCTTCCAAATTTAGGAATGTTAAATAAAAAGTACGAAATATTGAGGAGTAATTTCTATCTCCATTATGGCAACCTGGTTAGTGTAGATACACTTATCCCTCAATGATCTTAAATCCTTCTTCCCTAGATTAAACCTCTCTTGTAAGGAATATTCACAACTCAGGGAACACATTTTAACACCTGAAGCCATAAATCTCTCTCTTCTTCTCCGACCTTAATCCAAAAACATTTTAAAATCGTCTCCCTGGTTAAGAAGGCAATTTCCGCAATATATGGTCTTATAAATACACCTATTTTAACCCCCTCATACCTCGCTAAATGTGCATCTGGCTCCTTGATTTCATAGCCAAGACTGAACTGGAATTTAAATGAATGAAATAAACGTATACTAACTATTTGCCCACAAACTATATACCAATCTGATCAACTCCTTCTGATCTATAACAGTGTTCCTCAACTCCAGTCCTCAGGGCCGCACCTGCCAGTCATGTTTTCAGGATTTCCTTAATATTGCGCAGGTGATATAATTATTGTCAACACATCAGGACTTACAACTGGTATTCAATCTGTGGGATGCTCTCAAAGCATGACTGGTAGGTGGGCCCTGAGGACTGGAATTGAGGAAAAATTGCTCTATAACATTCTGCCTGCAGATTACATTGCATTTTCATGGTGACAAGTTCCCTTTAAGGCCTCATGCACACGGCCGTTGCCTGGCCGTGACTGTATTGCGGCCTGCACATGGCGGGTCCGCATACACGGAACACGAGCTGTGTGCACCCCCCACTTGAACGGGTCCGCGAGATGCAGTCCGGAACTGAGGCATGGATCGGAACTCCACGTAAGCACTTCGTAGTGTTTCTGTCCGTGCCTCTGTACCGCAAAAAAATAGAACTTGTTTCTATTTTTTTTTTTGCAGTGTGGACAGTCGGATTGCGGATCAGCGAACCCCATTGAAGTAAATGGGTCCGTGATCCGCATGCAGAATCGCCGCGGTCAGTGCCCGTGCATTGCGGACGGCAATTTGCGGTCCGCAGCACAGGCATGGCCGGCACACGTTCGTTATGCATAAGCCTAAGATGGATCTGTTAGACTACTTTCCACACAGCCAGTGTTTTGATCAATGAGGGCTCTTGCACACACGACTGTAGCCTGTCTTCCAGTCCGCAAATTGTGGATCAGCAAAACATGGATACAGGCAGGTGTCACGGAACGGACAGCACACTGTGAGCTGTCTGCATCTTTTGCAGCCCTATAGAAGTAAATGGGTCCACATCCAACCCACAAAAAATCAGATGTGGAAAAAAAAAATTCTTCGTGTGCATGAGGCAAAAACCATGAGTGGAACCTACACAGAGATAAGTTATAATGGAAAGACTTGCACCTGTTCTGTGTTTTTTGACCTGCACCTGGTTTTGGCTCAGAATTTACTGATGGAAGTCACGGATCAAATACGGACTGTGTCTTGAAAAGCATAGAATCTACTTTCCATTTTTTTACATTTATTGGTTCCTTAACTTTTGGTTATGTTAGATGCTCAAAACTGAAGAAATGAATTTAGCATTTTACCAGTTTATTTTTGTATGAATAAAAGCATTTTATTATAAAACATCTGTTTATTGCATGGTTTTTGTTTGACTGTGGACTCAATAATCCACTCAGACGTGTCATCCTCCAAAAGTATCGCTTTATAACCTCCTGCTGCAACTGGATTAGTGTAGCCAAGGAACTGAAATCATGTGCTCTAAACTGCAGAGCATTTGATTTTACAGGTAATATGAAAAGTATTTCCAAGGACCAGCTGGGCACTAGCACTTGTCACTAAATATTTTATGAATTTTTGCTGTTGTGCAGGCTACACTTGGGGGAAGGGGTGGGGGTTAGGGTAAATGCAGAGCACCACATGCAAATGACTGTTTTGGTTTATTTTAGGCAGTTGTCTGACTGCTGTATTCCCTTTAGAAATGTAGTCAATGGTACAAAGTAAAAGCTTTGTTGGCCATAAGCTGTTCCCTGTTGTAAATTACTGTGTGTAATTTCATGTACTGGAATCACAGTGAATTACAGGGCGCTAAAAAACAAAACAAAAAAATATATTTAATTCTGAAACATACTAAAATAAACTAAGTGGGTAGAAAACGCCCTCGATATGTGATATTGGCGAACACCAAATAAGCCAATCACATATCACTAAGACTAATGCACAAACACGTGTGCTAGATTCAGGGCACAAAATTGGAAAATGTGACCTGGGGACAATATCATTGCAGGTTGCAGACTCCCTTATTTAGTCTGATAACCTAATTACCAAGCACAGCCAACGTGCCTTAGTAAAGTAGGTGTTGTCTCGGAGCAACAATGTAGCAGGTTCCTGGTACACGGTTGTAATACCAGTATTCCTGCGCCCCGAACAACACAAAGTTGCCTCTGTCGATGTGGCTTTATATTATGATAGCTAGTGTACGCTCGACGCTCGACGCGTTTCTGGGTATTAACACACCCTCATCAGGAGCCCATATGTTACTAGCATTTGCTGCCAACTCTCAAACATTCAGACAGACAAACATAAAAAGCAACACGCCAACCACCTCTATCTGTGGCGGCGCCTCCGGCACTAGTGCGGCCGTAATGCGGCCGCCGAACATGCCCTGTATAAGAGGAGGAAACTCCACCCCCATAGCATCGATGCCAACCAATCAGCTGTCACCCGCACCAGACATATCGGAGCGCTAAGACCAGACTACTCCCACGGGCAGGTGAGAGCTGACAAGAGCTATGATTGGCAGAGCAAAGAAATATGTCAACTTAGATAGGACCAATCGGCGGTTTACATCGCTGTCAAAAAACAGCGGCATCATAGCAGAGATGAGTGAGAGGTCAAGATGTGCCTCACTGAAAGTTGGTAATCTGACAACCATAATACCAGATGAAAGAATAAAGATAATTATAATAAACTGCATGACTACACCATAGACGACCGAGCCATACGTCAAAAATTAAAAATTAATGACACATGGCATCTGCTACCTGGTCAAATGTCCTCAGTTAAAAGGGGGCAATTGCAGTGCATTAATACTGGGTGTCCTGTATCTCGTATAACATCTTAGATGGTACGAGGTTTTTTGGTATACTATAGCCTACCAGACCCAGCGGATATAGAGTCACAGGGTCTGAGCTAGTAGATCTCCCTATGATCAAAGGAAGCACACAAAGGATATGTGATCATTTAATCCATCAGGACGCACGGTTCTCAGACGAAATATCCATTGCGCCTCCTTTTGTAGGAGGCGTTTGTCCAAATCACCTCCTCTGGGGGAGGGTCTAATAACTTCCAGACCTTGGAACTGTAGCAAGGTGTCATCAGAAGCATGTGTCTCATTCATGTGGCGGGCAATGGGAGTATCCGCACCTTTCCGGATGTCACCAAGATGTTCCCCAATGCGTCTCCTAAATTGCCTGACTGTTTTACCCACATACTGAATCCCACAATTGCATGTTGCCAAATATACCAGGCCTGTAGTTTTACAGTTAATGAATGCTCTGATATCAAATGTACGGCCTGTGCTATTGCTGGTAAACGTGCTCCCATTTTTAATTGACCCCACATGCTATACAATTGCCACAGCGAAATGTACCCCTGGGTAGATTGGACAACCAATGGAGGGGTCGGGGTATAGGCTGGTGGAGACTATGTACCAAAAGGTCCCTGATGTTCCGACCGCGGCGGTATGTGATGGAGGGACCATTACCTATTAAATGGCCAACATCAGGATCAGCCCGCAGAATGCCCCAGAAGTCCGAAAGCACATCTCTGACAGCATCATGTGCCTCGTCAAAATTGGCAATAATCCTAATCACCTCTGGGCCACCGTACGTTCCCTTGGATTCAATAATGGTGCCCTCTCACATCCCATTGCATGCTGGTAAGCCTGTTTCAGTACCTGATTCGGGTAACCCCGACGTACAAACCTCTGTTGTAGCCCATCGGCTGCCAGTTTAAAATCCCTAAGGTTTGAACAATTGCGCCTTAGACGCAAATATTGTCCCTTAGGGATCCCCTTTTTAAGTGCAGGTGGATGATAGCTTTAGAGGGTAGACTATTGGTAGCAGTGCCTCTCGTTCTCAAAGTGCCATCTAATGCTTTTTTAAAGATGGTCAATCCCAGGAAAAGTAATAGACCCTATATGGATCTCACTGGTAAAAAAAACCCAGGAATGATTTAATGTTTCAACAAAGATGAAATCTCATTGGATGTAAATCAGACGTCATTAATCTTCCAGATGACTCACTTACGATCCAATAGATGTTCAACGAGTCTTGACAATGAAGGATGTCTGTCTTTTCTCCCCACAAATAGAGATTGGTTGCGAATGTCCTATTTCGGGGCACAGGGGCTGCCCATGGCGACTCCCTTCAACTTTGATGATAAAACCTATTATTAACAGGAAATGTTCCAAAATAAATCTCATTTCAGCTGAAGGACAAACTCGCCATGTTGACGCAAATGAATGCCCTGTAGGTACAACACTCACACTTTGATGGGGGATAGAACTATAAAGTGCCACATCCAAATCCAAACAGCCAGCATGTGACATCCACTTGAATAACACTTGAATACCCTCAATTCGTTTGATAACATCCATTATTATCACGCACGTTGATGAAGGTAATGCTGTAAAGGGCGTAGAACTTGGTCACGAAGTGCTGATTGGATGCATCAAACCCTGTCGACTAAAACTGCCACTATAGGGGCTTCAAGGTGCAGGCCCTTGTGTATTTTTGGGTAGGCAATAAAGAGCATTGCTGCTATGTGGAGTGGAGGTAACAAAAAGTTGAACTCAGCCTTGCTGATCAACTTTAACTGCAATTAGGAATGGAGTTCAAAGGACTTTGGATAGGATTAGAGGGGTAGGATAATTGGGGTCCGAGAGGATGTTGAGGCAAATGTCAGTGTATTCCTGAGAGCCCATGATCACTATATTGCCCCCCTTATCGGAGGGCGGATTTGCACCGAATGGTCAGTCTCAAGTGCCTTCAACGCTTCCATCTCCTCAAGTGACATATTTGGATAAGCCCATCTGGTCCCCTCTAATGTCTTCAATCTCTCAGTTACCACTTTCAAGAAGATGTCACATGGGGTATTATCCCCTATAGGTGGGTTTTTAGTCGATATGGGTTTGAGGCTAGTAAAGGGGCCTTCTCCACTACCCCTATTCCCTTCCTCCCACAACTCGGCTAATAATTTTACATCAGCAAGATCTTCCATGTTAATTCCCAAGGATTCACATTGAACTCTGTTGTGTGTTGCAAAAAATTTTTTCCATTTCAATTTACGAATGAATAAATGCAAGTCTTTCACCCATTCAAATAGGTTAAACCTATTTGTGGGGACAAAAGACAGACCCTTAGCCAAGACTCGTTCCTCTATGGATCTAAGTGGTCTATCGGAAAGATTAATGACCTGCATGTCATCCATATTAGATGTCCTTTGCAACATTACTTCCTGTTTTCGAAGGAGATAGTCGGATATGGGTTGACCTCTGCCTAAAAAATTATAACTTTGAGAACGAGGGCCTTCACTACGTCTCCCTCTAGGATACGAAATGGAAAAAAAGGGGATCCCTAAGGGACAATATTTGCGTCTAAGGCGCAATTGTTCAAACCTTAGGGATTTTAAACTGGCAGCCGATGGGCTACAACAGAGGGTTTTGTACGTCGAGGTTACCCGAATCAGGTACTGAAACAGGCTTACCAGCATGCAATGGGATGTGAGAGGGCACCATTATTGAATCCAAGGGAACGTTACGGTGGCCCCAGAGGTGATTAGGATTATTGCCAATTTTGACGAGGCACATGATGCTGTCAGAGATGTGCTTTCGGACTTCTGGGGGCATTCTGCGGGCTGATCCTGATGTTGGCCATTTAATAGGTAATGATCCCTCCATCACATACCGCCGCGGTCGGAACATCAGGGACCGTTTGGTACATAGTCTCCACCAGCCTATACCCCGACCCCTCCATTGGTTGTCCAATCTACCCAGGGGTACATTTCGCTGTGGCAATTGTATAGCATGTGGGTCAATTAAAAATGGGAGCACGTTTACCAGCAATAGCACAGGCCGTACATTTGATATCAGAGCATTCATTAACTGTAAAACTACAGGCCTGGTATATTTGGCAACATGCAATTGTGGGATTCAGTATGTGGGTAAACAGTCAGGCAATTTAGGAGACGCATTGGGGAACATCTTGGTGACATCCGGAAAGGTGCGGATACTCCCATTGCCCGCCACATGAATGAGACACATGCTTCTGATGACACCTTGCTACAGTTCCAAGGTCTGGAAGTTATTAGACCCTCCCCCAGAGGAGGTGATTTGGACAAACGCCTCCTACAAAAGGAGGCGCAATGGATATTTCGTCTGAGAACCGTGCGTCCTGATGGATTAAATGATCACATATCCTTTGTGTGCTTCCTTTTGATCATAGGGAGATCTACTAGCTCAGACCCTGTGACTCTATATCCGCTGGGTCTGGTAGGCTATAGTATACCAAAAACCTCGTACCATCTAAGATGTTATACGAGATACAGGACACCCAGTATTAATGCACTGCAATTGCCCCCTTTTAACTGAGGACATTTGACCAGGTAGCAGATGCCATGTGTCATTAATTTTTAATTTTTGACGTATGGCTCGGTCGTCTATGGTGTAGTCATGCAGTTTATTATAATTATCTTTATTCTTTCATCTGGTATTATGGTTGTCAGATTACCAACTTTCAGTGAGGCACATCTTGACGCTCTCACTCATCTCTGCTATGATGCCGCTGTTTTTTGACAGCGATGTAAACCGCCGATTGGGTCCTATCTAGTTGACATATTTCTTTGCTCTGCCAATCATAGCTCTTGTCAGCTCTCACCTGCCGTGGGAGTAGTCTGGTCTTAGCGCTCCGATATGTCTGGTGCGGGTGACAGCTGATTGGTTTGGCATCGATGCTATGGGGGTGGAGTTTCCTCCTCTTATACAGGGCATGTTCGGCGGCCGCATTACGGCCGCACTAGTGCCGGAAGGCGCCGCCACAGACAGAGGTGGTTGGCTGTGTGCTTTTTATGTTTGTCTGTCTGAATGTTTGAGAGTTGGCAGCAAATGCTAGTAACATATGGGCTCCTGATGAGGGTGTGTTAATACCCAGAAACGCGTCGAGCGTACACTAGCTATCATAATATAAAGCCACATCGACAGAGGCAACTTTGTGTTGTTCGGGGCGCAGGAATACTGGTATTACAACCGTGTACCAGGAACCTGCTACATTGTTGCTCCGAGACAACACCTACTTTACTAAGGCACGTTGGCTGTGCTTGGTAATTAGGTTATCAGACTAAATAAGGGAGTCTGCCAACCTGCAATGATATTGTCCCAGGTCACATTTTCCAATTTTGTGCCCTGAATCTAGCACACGTGTTGTGCATTAGTCTTAGTGATATGTGATTGGCTTATTTGGTGTTCGCCAATATCACATATCGAGGGCGTTTTCTACCCACTTAGTTTATTTTAGTATGTTTCAGAATTAAATATATTTTTGTTTTGTTTTTTTAGCGCCCTGTAATTCACTGTGATTCCAGTACATGAAATTACACACAGTAATTTACAACAGGGAACAGCTTATGGCCAACAAAGCTTTTACTTTGTACCATTGACTACATTTCTAAAGGGAATACAGCAGTTCAGACAACTGCCTAAAATAAACCAAAACAGTCATTTGCATGTGGTGCTCTGCATTTACCCTAACCCCCACCCTTCCCCCAAGTGTAGCCTGCACAACAGCAAAAATTCATAAAATATTTAGTGACAAGTGCTAGTGCCCAGCTGGTCCTTGGAAATACTTTTCATATTACCTGTAAAATCAAATGCTCTGCAGTTTAGAGCACATGATTTCAGTTCCTTGGCTACACTAATCCAGTTGCAGCAGGAGGTTATAAAGCGATACTTTTGGAGGATGACACGTCTGAGTGGATTATTGAGTCCACAGTCAAACAAAAACCATGCAATAAACAGATGTTTATAATAAAATGCTTTATTCATACAAAAATAAACTGGTAAAATGCTAAATTCATTTCTTCCAGTTTTGAGCATCTAACATAACCAAAAGTTAAGGAACCAAATAAATGTAAAAAAATGGAAGTAGATTCTATGCTTTTCAAGACACAGTCCGTATTTGATCCGTGACTTCCATCAGTAATTCTGAGCCAAAACCAGGTGCAGGTCAAAAACACAGAACAGGTGCAAGTCTTTCCATTATAACTTATCTCTGTGTAGGTTCCACTCATGGTTTTGCCTCATGCACACGAAGAATTTTTTTTTCCACATCTGATTTTTTGTGGGTTGGATGTGGACCCATTTACTTCTATAGGGCTGCAAAAGATGCAGACAGCTCACAGTGTGCTGTCCGTTCCGTGACACCTGCCTGTATCCATGTTTTGCTGATCCACAATTTGCGGACTGGGAAGACAGGCTACAGTCGTGTGCAAGAGCCCTCATTGATCAAACACTGGCTGTGTGAAAGTAGTCTAACAGATCCATCTTAGGCTTCATGCATACGAACGTGTGCCGGCCATGCCTGTGCTGCGGACCGCAAATTGCCGTCCGCAATGCACGGGCACTGACCGCGGCGATTCTGCATGCGGATCACGGACCCATTTACTTCAATGGGGTTCGCGGATCCGCATCCGACTGTCCACACTGCAAAAAAAAAATAGAACAAGTTCTATTTTTTGCGGTACAGAGGCACGGACAGAAACACTACGAAGTGCTTACGTGGAGTTCCGATCCATGCCTCAGTTCCGGACTGCATCTCGCGGACCCGTTCAAGTGGGGGGTGCACACAGCTCGTGTCCGTGTATTGCGGACCCGCCATGTGCAGGCCGCAATACAGTCACGGCCAGGCAACGGCCGTGTGCATGAGGCCTTAAGGGAACTTGTCACCATGAAAATGCAATGTAATCTGCAGGCAGAATGTTATAGAGCAATTTTCCTCAATTCCAGTCCTCAGGGCCCACCTACCAGTCATGCTTTGAGAGCATCCCACAGATTGAATACCAGTTGTAAGTCCTGATGTGTTGACAATAATTATATCACCTGCGCAATATTAAGGAAATCCTGAAAACATGACTGGCAGGTGGGCCCTGAGGACTGGAGTTGAGGAACACTGTTATAGATCAGAAGGAGTTGATCAGATTGGTATATAGTTTGTGGGCAAATAGTTAGTATACGTTTATTTCATTCATTTAAATTCCAGTTCAGTCTTGGCTATGAAATCAAGGAGCCAGATGCACATTTAGCGAGGTATGAGGGGGTTAAAATAGGTGTATTTATAAGACCATATATTGCGGAAATTGCCTTCTTAACCAGGGAGACGATTTTAAAATGTTTTTGGATTAAGGTCGGAGAAGAAGAGAGAGATTTATAGGCTTCAGGTGTTAAAATGTGTTCCCTGAGTTGTGAATATTCCTTACAAGAGAGGTTTAATCTAGGGAAGAAGGAATTTAAGTCCCATTGAGGGATAAGTGTATCTACACTAACCAGGTTGCATAATGGAGATAGAAATTACTCCTCAATATTTCGTACTTTTTATTTAACATTCCTAAATTTGGAAGGAATCAATGCACCTAATAGTGTATCTGCATAGTATGAGGGTAAAAATTGTATACATTTATTCAGCTTACACCATATTTTAACAGAGAACAGGTTTAAAGGACTACCAACCCTGGACAGTGAAAAAAGATTTTCCCTGGTCCTCCAAAGAAGTTGAGAGTTAGGAGGTAGTGACTCCTGTTCCAAATCCAACCATAATTTCCTATGTGGTTTGACAGACCATTTTATCAATTTGGAAATATGGACTGAAACATGATATCTCTGGAAGTCTGGGACCGCCAAACCATGGCTCAATTTAGGCATGGTAATAGTATCATACGAAATCCGACTGTAGTTGGATTTCCAAATAAACTTTAAAAGCGTCTTTTTGGCATCTCAGCTAAATACTAATTTTAATGCTGCTGAAACGAAAGACATCATTCTGAATGCCAGATCTTAATCTGTATGTCCCAGATGCAGGAGATGCACTATAAATTAGTTTCTCGATGGTATAGGACTCCTAGCTTACTTAATCGTATCTTTCTCACGGCTTCACCTCTGTGCTGGCAATGCAAGGAGGAACAGGGTACACTCTCACATATTTGGCTACATTGCAAGCATATTACGACATTCTGGAAGAAAATATCAGGGGTAATTGATCACATATTTGAAACTCACATAGCTCTTCCTCCAAAGCTGCTTCTTTTTTGTGTATTTGATCACCGCACTTTGAAAATTAGGCACTCTCTAACTCTTCATATTCTCAACGCTGCTAAAATACTAATCCCAAGATTGTGGAAGGATAGATCTCCCCCCTCAATACATGATTGGCTAAAGGAAACGCATACCCTACATAAATATGAAAAACAGAGACTTCAAAGAGAAGACAAGTTATACCAATACACTACAACGTGGGATCTTTGGAATTCATTTATTGAAAGCAACTTTATCACCCGGTTTTTCTGATGCCTCTCAATTCTATAGCTATTCTCATCCTGATTCAAGTACATGAATCGAGTCCCTGTAACCCTAAACTTCCTGTAATGGGAGACCGGCGACGCGCCCCCTCCGCGCAGCGCCGCCGGACCTCTCCGCCCCCCTAGAGATGAGCAGTAGGGAATTGAAGTGTCGGTCTGGTCAGCCAGCACCTAATCAGTTAATTATCTTTTGGGTTTTTAGCCACGTGGTGCTGATCACACCACATGGCTACTTTGCATATTGTTTTGGCAGCAATGCTCCGCCTCAGGTCATGTGATGCTGGCCACATCACATGATCCTGGGCGGGCTATTTAAACATGGCAACTGCCTAGACAAGTTGCCTGTTATTGAAGTTCCTTCCTTGCAGTGCTGTGCGTATTTCTACTTGTGACCTGGCGTATTACCTGACCTATTGCTTGTGACCTTGACCTTGCTTTTGCCTCATCCTCGGATCCTGACGTACATTCCTGGTTTGACCTTTGTTTGCCTGACTATTCGACTAATGTGTCTGTTTGTTTCCGTGTCCGTTTGTTGTTCTCCCTTCCCTGCACCGTCACGTAGCAGAGTAGGGTTTGCCGTCCAGTTGCTCCCCCTGGACCTTTAGCCTTGGGTGTGGCAAATAGGCAGGGACAGAGGTGGGGTTAAGTCAGGCAGCACTTCTCCCCCTTGTTCCTGTCGTGACAGAATAACAGGCCCAAAAATTCATGGATCAGTTGCGAGCACTTACTGACCAAGTCCAGAACATGGCGCAAATGATCCAGGACTTGGCTGAAAGGCTCCAATTTCACAAGCAGCAGCAGACCACCCCTGCGGCTGCTCCTGTGGTTCCCAGTACCTCCCTGGAACCTCATGTCAAGCTCCCCGATCGTTTTTCTGGGGATCACAAGGCTTTCCGCTCATTTAAGGAAAGCTTTATTTTGATTTGCACCCAAACTCCTCGGGACCTGAGCCGCAGCAGGTAAAAATTATTATTTCTCTGCTGCAGGGTGACCTGCAGGAGTGGGCTTTTTCCTTGCCCCGTGACTCCCCCTGTCTGCAGTGGGTGGAGGCTTTTTTTCCAGGCCCTAGGACTGTTGTATGAGGAGCCTGACTTAGCCGCGGTGGTGGAGACTCAGCTAAGGGACATTCGGCAGGGTAACCGTCCAGTAGAGGATTATTGTGCCGAATTCAGGAAGTGGTGAATTTCCTCTATTTGGAATGATCCTGCATTAAGGAGTCAGTTTGGAGTGGGGCTCTCTGATCAGCTTAAGGACCTCTTAGTTCGTTACGCTACCCCTGAGTCATTAGAAGAGACTATGATGCTAGCCATTAAGCTAGACAGACGTGTCAGGGAGAGACAGAAGGAACGCTCGACTCTCTTTCCGGTAGTCGTTCTTCCAGAGACTACTCTTCAAACTCCATCTCCTGGCATGGTCCCTGAAGAACCAATGCAACTTGGAGCCACCCTGAGGGAGCAGAGACGTTTAAAGGGGGTCTGCTTCTACTGTGGAGACAAGAACCATTGGCGTCAGCAATATCCCAAACTTCCTCCTTCCAAGAGATCATCTTCAGTTGTTAAGGTACTTCCGACTGTGGTAAGGAAGAAGATCCTATTACCTTGTGTCATTTTCTTCGATCAGACCAGAGGATCTGGGAGGGCTTTCATTGATTTAGGTTCGGCATGCAATTTTATTGATTTTGAGCTTGCTCAATCCTTGGGTGTCCCTTTGGTTTCCCTTAAGGAGACTATCCCGATTATAGCACTTGACTCCACCCCTCTTAATAGTGGCGGAGCTGAATTTTGTACTTCTGAGGTCACTTTGATGGTGGGAATCCATCATGTTGAAACCTGTTCGTTTTTGGTTTTAAAGAATTTGCCTGCCGACCTGGTGCTTGGTTTACCTTGGTTACAGAGTCATAACCGGGTAATTAATTGGGCATCAGGGGAATTAGAGAGGTGGGGACCAAATTGTATAAATTGTTGCAAGTCTGTTTTGCAGTTAGGTCGTAAATCCACAAGTTTGCCTGAGTATATTGAGGATTTTCTAGATGTATTTACTATGTCTGAAACAGACCTTCTCCCCCCCCCCCACCATCAGTATGATTGCCCCATCGAAATTGAGGGGTCCAAATATCCTAAGGGCCAGATTTATAATCTCTCAACAACAGAGCGTCAGGCTATGAGAGATTACCTCAAGGAGATTCTGGCCAAGGGACATATCCGACCTTCGGTCTCTCCCACGGGTGCTGGGTTCTTTTTTGTGAGCAAGAAGGATGGTGGGTTGAGACTTTGCATCGATTATAGAGAGCTCAACAAAATTACTGTTAGGAACAGGTACCCTTTACCTCTCATTCCTTACTTGCTGAATCAGGTTCAGGGTGCCTATTAGTTTACCAAGCTGGATCTGAAGGGGGCGTACAACCTGATCAGAATCCGTGAGGGGGATGAATGGAAAACCGCTTTTAACACCCAGAGGGTCATTATGAGTATCTAGTAATGCCCTTCGGGTTAAGTAATGCTCCTGCGGTTTTTCAAAATTTTGTTAACGACATTTTTAGACCTTTCATTGACAAATTTATGGTTGTCTATATCGACGATATCCTCATTTTTTCTGTTGATTGGGAATCTCATATAGCTCACGTTAGACAAGTTCTTGAAGTGTTGCGTGAGAATAAATTATTTAAGAGTGAGAAGTGTTCTTTTTGGGTCCAGGAGGTGGCCTTTTTGGGGTATATATTGACTCCCTTTGTGTTCAAGATGGACCCCACCAAGGTACAGGCTATCCGAGATTGGGTGCGACCTTCATCCCTGAAGGCGCTCCAACGTTTTCTGGGGTTTGCCAACTTTTAACGGAGGTTTATAAAGAATTTTTTGGTAATTGTTAAGCCTGTCACCGATCTCACCCGTAAGAGGGCAGATGTTGTGAATTGGTCTCCGGCTGCTGTGAAGGCTTTTGAGGATCTTAAGAGTTGCTTCTCTAAAGCTCCGGTCCTGATCCAGCCTGATCAGAACAAACCATTTGTGGTCGAGGTAGACGCATCTGAGGACGGTGTTGGGGGCCATATTGTCCCAGGGTTCTTGCACTCTTACCAATCTCAGACCATGTGCCTTCTTCTCCCGCAAATTTTCTCAAGCAGAGAGAAATTACGATATAGGGAATAGGGAGTTACTAGCCATTAAATGGGCATTTGAGGAGTGGCGCCATTTTTGGAAGGGGCTTTGCATCGGGTTGCGGTCCTTATGGACCATAAGAACTTGTTATTTCTTGAATCTGCCAAAAGGTTGAATCCCAGACAGGCAAGGTGGGCCTTGTTTTTTACCCGATTTGATTTCTGTGTCACCTTTAGGCTGGGAAGCAAGAATACTAAAGCGGATGCCTTGTCTCGTAGTTTTCAGGCATATCAACCGCCTGAGACTCCTCCTGAACCTATTCTACTGGCTGACACTTCCTTGCAGTGCTGTGCGTATTTCTACTTGTGACCTGCCGTATTACCTGACCTATTGCTTGTGACCTTGACCTAGCTTTTGCCTCATCCTCGGATCCTGACGTACATTCCTGGTTTGACCTTTGTTTGCCTGACTATTCGACTATTGTGTCTGTTTGTTTCCGTGTCCGTTTGTTGTTCTCCCTTCCCTGCACCGTCACGTAGCAGAGTAGGGTTTGCTGTCCAGTTGCTCCCCCTGGACCTTTAGCCTTGGGTGTGGCAAATAGGCAGGGACAGAGGTGGGGTTAGGTCAGGCAGCACTTCTCCCCCTTGTTCCTGTCGTGACACTTCCCTTCCCCGGTTCATGTTTCTTTCAATTCTGCTGTTATAGGTTCTAGATGACATAGCTTACTTGTTCTGTTATCTTTTTCCTAATAATTACTTTTATTTAGCACTTAGGAGCATATGAGCAATAATATTGCCCTTCATACATATGCATACTATGTTTACATTTGTTTAAGGCCTACAATGGTCTCTTTGACCTATCTCTTTTCTTTTATAGTTCTGAGCTATAATAATAAAGACTTCAGTCCTTATATTATTTATAATAAATATTATTGATTAATGCCTTCTCATAGCACTGATGTGTAAAATTCTATTTTTTATTTTTCCTTAATTTGACATGTCTGTATATGATTTTATATAGTATTCTTTTTTTCATATTACCTTTGCTCAGTGCATTTGAATGCATATATGTTACCCTAAAAAAAAATTATTTACAAAAATAAAAAATGTTAATGAAATCAAGCAGGCAGTCGTATGAGTAATTGTCATCTATCTCTGCGGGTTAGAGCTCACGCACATGGCCGTTGCTGTTTTTGCGGTCAGCAAAATACGGATACCAGCCGCGCGTGTTCCGTATTTTGTGGAACAGAAAGTCTTGCCCTCTACAGAACTGTCCTATCCTTGTCCGTAAAAAGGACAAGTTCTATTTTTTTGCAGGGTTGCAGAATGGACATACAAATGCGGACAGCATCCCACTGAAGTGGATGGGTCAGATCTGACCTGCCAAAAATGCAGATCAGAAGTGGACCAAAAATATGTTTGTGAGCATGTCAATCACCAATAGGACTTACTTCATTGACTTCAATGCCCAAAATGAACATGGAAATAAATTACATCTGATACTGAATATTTAGAAAACTATATATCAATCTGCTCAGCTTTTCCTGCTCCATAACATGCTGCCTTCAGCTCATACCATGTTCTATGTGACATTCCCTTTAAGCAACATCCTATGTCCAATGATTAAAATATAACTACACTTGTCCATAAACGAGTGGCTTATAAACTAACCACTGAAGTGTCACACAATTCTACTCTATGTATATAAATTACTGAAGTATGTAACTAATCCACAGTCTTGAAATATATCTAATTTAGTGAGACATCATCCACCCAACTGACATGAATCTGTAAAGTTCACACTCCTAAATCCTAAATTTAGTAGTGGGAAGTGCCATGACATATGTACGCATCTTGACTTGATTATACTGTAATATTTAGCCAACTAGACCACTGGTGTCTAGTATAAGGTGTATAATGATACAAAACCAAATACATGAAAATACCAACAGTCATTTACACTGATAACGCACAATATATGAAGGTGGTATCAACAATACAGCACACAGCCAAAGAGTATACAAATTCAGTTATAATACAAGCTTCAAAATGTCACAACATTCATTTAACTACCTTTTCACTATTCAGTGTGTTACCTTTCCAACCCAAAAGCTAATAACATTCTAAAAAATAAAAAAGTTTAATTTATTCCCTTTTAATCTTATAAATACTAGCTGACAATATAATATAATAGCAAGTTTATTTCTACAAGTTTTAAATACTACTGTGAATGTGTATGCAGCTATATAATGGGAGGTAATGGGATGAAGGTATAAATATATCTGCACACCCGAAGATTTTCCATGCAGACCTACATGGGGTCCTATTATTTCCACTGGGAAATATGCTGTGAATTAACAGATTTTATGGATTGGTATAGCAAGGTTTTAGCTTTTTAAAGTGGTTATCCCACAAAAAGATGACTTTGTAATGCATTTCAAATGAAGTACTATTGCAAATACATAAATAGGGATATTTAGTCTGTTTGTTTAGTTAGTTTGTTTTTACGTACATAAAAATACATTATGTACCACCCCCTGCTGTTTCTCCTGTGGTTGAAATCCTGGTCCAACTTTCAACAACTTTCCTGCTCCCTTCAGTGTCTGCACTGCAATCTCATAGTGTAGCAGCCCAAACACTTTTCATTCATTTGTCCCCACATCTGAAGTCACAGAAATACCTAGCTATACCTCTCCTTAAACGGTAGAAAAGGATATTCGGAAGGAAGGAAAACACCTCATTAGAGGCTCTGTGGTCACATGTCACAGTTGGGGCAACTGATCGGCCTGCAGCAGTCATGTTTATGTAGACAGCATGCCATAATTCATTTTTGGTGGGATGGGAGCCACAACACTGGCACCAGAATGGTCTGACAGGGTCAGTCTCCCCTCCCTCCTTTTCACAGCCTGTCCAACCCCTTTAAAATAATGGACTGCATTATTTTTTTTTTCATTTATGGGATAGCCTCTTTAAATTTGTTGCAGGGTTTAGCCACACATCTCTCTCACTGAACAGTAATGAATTCCACTGTAAAAATGTCAAAATCCAGCACATTTCTGCAATGGACAGGGCATGCGGTGGATTTGAAAATTCACAGCAGCCTAGGCTTGCTTTGGATTTTATATGCTGCGATTGTTAGGGGTTTGATCAACCCCACCCAATAGCAATGCACTGTACTTTTCTGTGGAACTTATTCTACAGCAAGTATGCTGTGTGCAAAACCACCCTAAGGGATCATGCCCATGAACTAAGGGCTCTGTGACCATTGATTGGAAGGGGTCCACGATCAACAAAATATGACAAAAGATAGGACATGTCTTATCTTTTGTGGTGGCAAGGCACAGACCCCAAATCCCACAGAAGCTCTTCGTAGTGCATCCGTGTGCTTCCAATCTGTGCCTCCCCACTGCAAAATATAGGAGATGTCCTATCCTCGGTTGTATCTTGCGGATCGCGGACCCATTCAAGTCAATGGGTAGGCAGTCCGCAATACGAGCGCCACAGCCATAGGTTGTGTGCATGAGCCCTAATCCATCAGCCTTGATCTACCAGCAGTTCCATAGATTTCAATGAGACCTCAACAGCCATAATCTTTTGTTGGAGTGGGAATGTGGTCAATTTGGTCTCATTCACTAAAGTTGTGACATATGGTCAGATGGAAGAGCTTGTGATACATGAAACATGAATTAGATACAGAGTAGCAGTAGCAATTTTGGAAGCGATGAATAGCAGTGGCTCAAACTTTGATTATTACGCCTTTTTTAAAAAAACGTTCAGTGATACATTTGACTCATTCCTATATATAAGGTTTACTAAGGTTATCTACGTGCACATTCCTATATTCAGTATCATATCTAAAAATAACCAAAACTGCTTTGGTTATGAATTTCAGCTAAACGACATTGTTAAAATTGCTTTCCAATAGATTAAAATGTAGCAGCAATGATTAAGGTAGCTGGAAACTGATGGAATAAGAAGGGCAATAAAAAAAAAACAAAAATAAAAAAAAAACTATGTCCAAGCAGTAAATAGGATAGATCGGTACAGATTTCAATCTTAGAAAACAAATTAAAAAAAAAAAAAAGAGTCAGAATACAATGGGGGTCATTTACAAAGACAGTCTTTGTACGCTGATCTGTTACTCCCTTTTGCACTGGCACTGCTGTCGGAAGATGTGCCTGATTTATGACAGGGCTTGCACCTCATCAGAAATTAGGTGCACCTTCAACAGTCCTTGCACCTGGCGGTTAGACTAGAGTAGTTCTTTGCCAACACTTATGCCTGTTTTCATAAATGTTGGTAAATGTGTTAGGGTCCCTGGCACGCTCCTGCAACACTCTATTGTCAAATGTGGCACAAAAAAACCTATGTTACAAAATATTGTCGCAGGGGCATTCAAAAGGTCACAAGAAAAGGGTTGTGCAACTTTTTTGTACTAAAAACTGGTGTAAAAACGTTTGTAAATGACTCCCAATAATTATTATATGTACTGGATGGAACTTCAACTGCTCTACTCATAAAAGTGCTTTGAATCCAAAGGATAATCCGGCTCCTACTGACAGTCCCAACGCAAGGAAGAAGGTCATGAGGGCACCTGTTGTTTCACCCTCATGTGGCAGTACTTTCCTAGAAAGAAACAAAGCAAGCTTGTGTAAGGGAGGTTTTCAGATATAGTTTTAAAGATCTCAACCTGTTACATGTGAATTGAGCATTCTTGTTTATATCTATAGGACAATAAACTGTTCTGATCATGTGCTGCTACAGGACTCAATAAGGAAGAGTCTCATTCAATAGCCATCTTCAGACAGTGCAGTTTTAATACAACTATTGTATACATTTTATTTTATCCAAAGCCAAGAGTTCAAACAAAAGAAATAAACAATCCACCACCACAGTCATCATAGAGTGCTTAAATATCAGAAACAAGGGTCTGTCTATGACATTACAAAATTCTCTTAGGATAAGGGGGTGTACGCCATCTGGACCCGGTGATTTGTGTATTTTAATCTTTTTAAGATGCCAAGGCACTTCTTCAGGCATGTCACTTTTAATGTTGAATTTAACTTCAAACTCTGCATTTATTCACTTTCTCCTCATTGCTCTCTACAACTCCTCCCTCACGACTCTGTAAAGGTCCAACTCTTTCATGTTTAAACTTTTTACCATTTACACAACTAAAGAACATTTTAGAGTTAATCTTACTCTCTTTGACAATGAGTCTGTCTCAAGCTTGGCTGCTTTAACCCTTTCTACCCCAGAGGTTTTTTCGGTTTTGCTTTTCCGCTTGCGCTTCCTGCCTTGATACAGCCATAACTTTTTTGTATTTCTGTTCACATAGCTGTATGAGAGCTTGTTTTTTGCGGGACAAGTTGTACTTTCCAACGTCACCATTTAATATTGCATATGGTGTAGTGGGAAGCGGGGAAAAAAATCCAAATCGGGTGAAATTGCAAAAAAAACGCAATTCCACCACAGTTTTACGTTTTTTTTTTTTATTTACGGCGTTTGATGTGAGTTAAAACTGACCAGTTACTTTCATTCTACTGGTCAGTACGAATCCGGCGATACCTAATATATATAGTTTTTCTTGCATTTTGATAGTGATAAAAAAAATTATAAAGTTGGACATTTTTTTCCCCAGTTCTTGACCCCTATAACTTTTTGGTATTTATGTGTACGGAGCTGTATGGGGGCTCATTTTTTTGCGGGGCGATCTGAACTTTTTATTGATACCATTCTGGGGTGTGTGTGACTTTTTGATCGCTTTTTATTAAAAAAAATTTTAAAGCGACAAAAAATGGCGAATCGGCCATTTTGACGCTTTTTTCCGTATAGGAAATATTTTTTTTAATTTTTATAATATGAGCGTTTTCGCACACGGTGATACCCATGATGTGTATTTTTTTTTTTATTTTTTTAATACTTTTATTTTTATGAAAGGGGTGATTTGAACTTTTACGTTTTTTTTTATTTTTTAAAAACTTTATTTTATTTTTTTTTACACTTTTTTATAGTTCCCATAGGGAACTTACATTGGAGTCTATGATGATTTTACTGCTTTCCTATGGAGCCCTATTACAGCCAAGGGCTCCATAGGAAAGCCTATGCAGCAGCCTCCTGTCATTGACTATGACAGGGGCTGCTGCAGGCACGCTCCGGCTCCTCCGATTGCCACATGGGGAAGCCCGAGCAACACCGGAAGCATACGCTTCTGGTGTTTGCCGCCTTCGGGTGCCGCGGTCAGGCTTAACCGCGACACCCGAAGGGTTAAATATCCGCGATCGGCACGTTAGCCGCGGGTGCCTGCTAGTTGGATATGCAGGTCACCTGCGGCCACCACGCCCGCTCCGTGCAGGAGCGGGCGCCATCTTTAAAGTCCCGGCCAGCGCCGTACTAGTACATATTCTATTTTTTTCCTTATAGTTTTCAATGCTTCCTTGCTACCTTTTAGTGATTTTAATGCTTTCTTTTTGTCATTCATTGCTCCCTTTACGTTTATATTTATCCACACAGTTTTTTTCTTGTCTACATTAGCCCCAATGAAGTGAATGAAACAATGAACCAATGTGCACCCCCAATCCATTGAGAGAAGGACTTTATTCTTGGCAATGCTGGAAGTTCCAGCAATATAACATTTAGCACCTATCCTGTGAATAGGTTATAAATTCCTGGGATAACTCTGTTAAAAGCGGTTGTTCAGTAAATAACTTTTTGTAAAAGCAGGGAATGCTTTCAAACGATAAGGGCTGTTGCACACAAGCGAGTCCATTGCGAGAATCGCGCTCTGTTTGTGGGAGTAATCTTCCATTCTGGATTTAAAGGGAACCTGTCATCTCCGAAACACCCCCTGAACTATAGTAAGCGGTGTATAGTGTAAGTGATGCTGAATCCGAATATGTAAGTTTTATCTTCATACTCACTTCCATTCCGACGCTGTGCTCCCACAAATCAGCAGTAAAATGCACTCACTGGACTCCAGTGCTCACTCACATAATGTAGAGGACTCAAAGAAGAGTGCATTTTACTGCAGGTTTGTGGGAGCACAGCATCGGAATGGAAGTGAGTATGAAGATAAAACTTACAACCTAAAACTTAAACCTGTTTCGGAGATGACAGGTTCCCTTTAATGATGTATAATGCTATGTGCCTCTGCTTGACTATACTTCTACAGAATCATAGTGACATAAAGCTGTCAGTATGATTCTGTAGAACTAAGGTCAAGCAGAGGCACACAGATAAATTATAATTGCTGTGCGCTTCTGAAATGAGGATCACACTCACATACAGAGTGCGATTCCCACAATAGACTCACTCATGTGAAACAGCCCTAAATGAATCAATAAAGAGGCACAAGTTTTGTTGTGTTTGAACAAATGGCAAACTATGGTTAATGACAAAGATCACTACATTACAAAATCCTACTCAATCCACATAAGTCAGAACAGCCACATAATCAGACACTCTGAAGGGCGCCCATACATCTTCAATAGTTGACAGCTGAATGCTTGTTTGGCCGTCTCCCAACTCCCCCATACACATGCAAGTATGGTCTGACCAATGTGCTTTCAATTGGGAGAATGGAGAAAGCCAGTGTCAGACACGTCTTGAAGAGCATAAGGATTGGGCGTAAAAATTCGACACGCTTGGTCCTTCTCTCCAGGAGCTCCCCATAGACTTTAGACTGTCGACTAGTCCCAAAAAATATATTCAGCCTGCTTGTAATAATGAAGTACCACAACCACTTATACAAATCCAGCATTTATTGTACTTACAAAGTTCCTTAAAATAACAGGCATATCAAGTTTAAAATTCATACAATGCAACGGCACACTGCCAACCAGATAAAGCACAAAATGCCATAGAGATATGAGGTATTCTGGAGCTAATGCTATGATTGTTTAGTAAATTAGAGATTCTTGGCAAATAAATTTTGTACAAAATTATCTGGGCCCGTCCACCAAATCGTCAAGGTGATCTCTGTAGGACGGGTTTGTACTGGAGGTGTGGCTACTCCATTTGGTCGTGCACTCCTGACTAACCCCGTCTGCCCCATAGGCTGATTTTAATCAGTGTAACTATAAAGCCGAGTGGACTCGGCATGCATGTTGGTACCTGCATCCCTGTATTAGTGGAGGCCTTTGAAGCACCAGAAATGGCAAAAGGCAGAGGGGACCCAGCATGCATGTGGAACCAACACACCCTGATTATACGGAAGCCAAGGTTGGCACATAACAGGTAGGAAATAGTCTTAGGTTCCCGTCCTACAGAGATCACCTTGATCTATGGCATTTTTTGCTTGATCTGGTTTGCAGTGTGCCGTTGTATTGTATGTATTTTCCTTTCCTTGTGCATTTAGCCATAGCAACGTGCACCTGCGCACTGGGATGTGCTGACTGAAATTCCTCTTTTTTTCTTTGCAAGCGTAAAATTGGTCTACTGTCATGTGCCCAACCTGGGTTTCACCTCCGCCTCGTCAGGGGCATATGTTCCTCCTTTCGGGGGCATACCCTTTATACCAAACCAGGAGTCACTCCTCCCTTTGTATATCTTATTTGCATAATGATTTACTTAAACTATAATACAATTCTCTGTTCATATTCCACACTACCAATGTAAAACTATATCCTTAAAAGATACATATCTTATACTACTACTTTTTCTGCTCCTACAACCACGTTATGGATCCACCAATAGAAACCCATGAATGAGCTTGGACCTTGTACTAAAAATATGTTTTTGGCTACAGTTGATATAATGTCCTTATATACTGTGATCCCAAAAGAGAAGGGCTTACCGGCAGTAGAATACCAACTGAGTAGAGAGTCCATAATGTTTGTAGAACAGAGGAAATTTTTGATAGATTGTCTGGATTTTTGTTTGAGTCATAATTACTTTTGGTTTAATGATACTTTACAGTTATCTACAATTGATGGGGACAGCGATGGGAGGGAATTTCGCACCCCAGTTTCGCTAACTTGTTTATGGCCCTTTAGGAGAATATATTGACCCCATTATGAATGTTCAACAAGTAGTTTTTTGGAAACGGTATATTGATAACTGCTTATTAGTTTGGGAGGGGGGATTATTGGGATTGGAGGATTTTTTTCAATATATTAATTCCAGTCAGTGGAACTTAGTTTTCACTGGTAATATTAGTCAGGATACGGTTAATTTTCTGGACTTATTTGTGGAGGGTGATAAGATAAAGAACTTAAACTTACTTTAAACCCACAGACGTGAATGCATACAAACTATCAGCTGCCAACACGGACCGTGGATAAAAAAAATATTCTGAAAAGGCAGTTTAAAAGGATAAACCGTAACTGTACTGATATGGTGGATTTTAGAGAACAGAGCGAAATTATACAAAACGTTTTCTGGAGAAAAGCTATCAAAGAAAGGATTTAGAATATTGGAGGAGAGAAAAAGAGAGGGATAGAGAAAACACTCAGGAAAAAAAATGTAAAAGATAAAGAAGGATTTTAGGTTCTCCTTTATAACCCAGGTTAGTAATAATGTAGGGCTGATTAAAATTGTCTTGAGAAAAAAAAAAATCAGGCAGTGGTAAGAAACAACCTCATTTTGGGATCAGTTGTTACAGCAAGACCAGATGTTATTTTTAGAAAGGCCCCCAACATGAAGGACCATCTTGTAGATAGTTATCTGCCAACGAAAAAACAAAAAGACATCTGTTTACATTGCGATTTCTGCTTGCCAAGTAAGTACCGTATGGCAAAAAATAGGAAGTGGAATACCATGGAGGTCATATCAAGTACCAATGGAGCAACGTTTAGAATTGATGGGGAGCTTACTTGCAAAAATTCAGGGGTCGTATACATGCTGGAATGTCCCTTCAGACTCCAGTATGAGGGATGGACCATGACAAAGTTAAAGACTAGAGTACAAGAACATGTCCGGAATATCCAAAAAGGTCTTCAAACACATAGCATCTCTTTGCACTGAATCCAATAGGTTTGATTTTTGTGGGATTGGAGCGGGTGCAAAATAAATGCAGAGGAGAGGATCCCATTGCTAAAATCAACCGCTGAGAGGTAGAATAGATATACAAGTTGGGTACCCTACAACCCGTGGGCTAACTATAGAATTTGATTTAAAACCATGTTTAGTTTAATTGTTACCAACTGGATCCAGGCTCTATTATTGTAATATCTTATGGGTCACAATAGAGCTGTGTGAATAGGGATGCTTTCCAAAAGTTAACAGCTTCCATTGCAACGTGTGAATATAAATTTTGAGAATGAGCAGATTGGAGTAACAGCCTATTGGTAAATAGATTGCATGTAACCTCTTTTTTGAGAATGGGAATGGGAATATAGGAGTAACAGGTGAGTGGTGGGATAAGAACATGTGACTATGAACGGAAATGTAGGTGTAGGTTTCTATTGGTGGATCCATAACATGTGGCTGTAGGAGCAGAAAAAGTAGTAGCAGATTGGTGGTTTTTTAAATGGTCTGATTAAGAATGAATGCATTCCAATGGTGGTATTTCTTTTAGTGATTTTAAAGGGAGTCTTTTACCTGTTTTTCACCTATATAACTAACAGCACTGCCCCACAGAAGATTGCACACACATCCCAGACATACCTGTGTGCACTTTGTGTCTGTAGTTCATGTTCAGAAAATCTCCTGTGGGGCAGTGCTCTTAGTTATATAGGTGAAAAATAGGTGAAAGATTCCCTTTAAATATATGATTACGATATGTATCTTTTATGGATAAAGTTTTACATTGGTATTGTGGAATATAAAAAGAGAATTGTAATTGTAAAAAGTAAATCATTATGCAAATAAGATAAACAGAGGGAGGAGTAAATCCCGGTTTGGTATAAAGGGTATGCCCCCGAAAGGAGGAATATATGCCCCTGACGAGACGGAGGTGAAACCCAGGTTGGGCACATGACGGTAGACCAATTTTAAACTTGATTTGCCTGTTATTTTAAGGAACTTTGTGAGTACAATAAATGCTGAATTTGTATAAGTGGTTGTGGTAACATAGTAACATAGTAACATAGTTTGTAAGGCCGAAAAAAGACATCTGTCCATCCAGTTCAGCCTGTTTTCCTACAAGTTGATCCAGGGGAAGGCAAAAAACCCTGTGAGGTAGAAGCCAATTTTCCTCACTTTAGGGGGAAAAATTCCTTCCCGACTCCAGTCAGGCAATCAGAATAACTCCCTGGATCAACGACCCATCTCTAGTAACTATAACCTGTAATATTATTACCCTCCAGAAATACATCCAGGCCCTTCTTGAACTCTCTTAGTGAACTTACCATCACCACCTCCTCAGGCAGAGAGTTCCATAGTCTCACTGCTCTTACCGTAAAGAATCCTCTTCTATGTTTATGTACAAACCTTCTTTCCTCCAGACGCAGAGGATGTCCCCTCGTCATGGTCACTGTCCTTGGGATAAATAGATGATGGGAGAGATCTCTGTACTGACCTCTGATATATTTATACATAGTTATTAGATCTCCCCTCAGTCGTCTTTTTTCTAAAGTGAATAACCCTAATTTTGATAATCTTTCAGGGTACTGTAGTCCACCCATTCCAGTTATTACTTTAGTTGCCCTCCTCTGAACCCTCTCCAGCTCTGCTATGTCTGCCTTGTTCACAGGAGCCCAGAACTGTACACAGTACTCCATATGTGGTCTGACTAGTGATTTGTAAAGTGGCAGGACTATGTTCTCATCACGGGCATCTATGCCTCTTTTGATGCAACCCATTATCTTATTGGCCTTGGTAGCAGCTGTCTGACACTGGTTTCTGCAGCTTAGTTTGCTGTTCACTAAAATTCCTAGGTCCTTTTCCACGTCAGAGTTACCCAATGCTTTACCATTTAGTATGTACTGGTGACTTGCATTATTCCTTCCCATATGCATAACCTTACATTTGTCAGTGTTAAACCTCATCTGCCACTTTTCTGCCCAAGCCTCCAGTCTATCCAGATCCTGCTGTAGCAGTGCACTGTCCTCTTCTGTGTTAATTACTTTACACAGTTTAGTGTCATCTGCAAAAATTGATATTTTACTGTGCAAGCTTTCTACAAGATCATTAATAAATATATTGAAAAGAATAGGACCCAATACAGACCCCTGTGGTACCCCACTAGTGACAGTGACCCAATCTGAGTATGTACCGTTAATAACCACCCTCTGTTTTCTATCACTAAGCCAGTTACTTACCCACATACAGACATTTTCTCCCAGGCCAAGCATTCTCATTTTGTATACTAACCTTTTATGTGGTACAGTGTCAAACGCTTTGGAGAAGTCCAAATATACGACATCCATTGAGTCGCCGCGGTCAAGTCTAGAACTTACCTCCTCATAGAAACTGATTAAATTGGTTTGACATGACCGATCCCTCATGAAGCCATGCTGATATGGAGTAATTTGCTTATTTTCATTGAGGTACTCCAAGATAGCATCTCTCAGAAAACCTTCAAACAGTTTACCCACAACAGACGTTAAACTTACCGGCCTATAGTTTCCAGGCTCTGTTTTTGGACCCTTTTTGAATATTGGCACCACATTTGCTATGCGCCAATCCTGTGGAACACTCCCCGTCAGTATAGAGTCCTTAAATATCAGAAATAAGGGTCTGTCGATTACATTACTTAATTCTCTTAGGATACGGGGGTGTATGCCATCCGGTCCTGGTGATTTGTCTATTTTAATATTTTTAAGACGTTGCTGCACCTCTTCCTGGGTCAGAGAGGACACTTTTAAAGGGGAATTTACTTTTATACTCTGCATTTCATCTGACATTTTATTTTCCTCAGTGAATACAGTGGAGAAAAAGTTAGCTCTCTGCTACTCCCCCCTCATTACTCTGTAAGGGGCCCACACCTTCAGGTTTATACTTTTTAGTATTTATATAATTGAAGAACATTTTAGGGTTAGTTTTACTCTCTTTGGCGATTAATCTCTCGGTCTCTAGTTTGGCTGTTTTTATGTGTCTTTTACATATTCTATTTTTTTCCTTATAGTTTTTCAATGCTTCCTCACTCCCCTCCTGTTTTAGTGATTTAAATGCTTTCTTTTTGTCATTTATTGCTTTCTTTACAGTTCTATTTATCCACATTGGTTTTTTCTTGTTTCTTATTATTTTATTCCTATATGGTATGTACCTCTCACAATTAGATATTAGGATGCTTTTAAAAATATCCCATTTTGTGGCTGTATTTTTATTTTTAAGGATTTTGTCCCAGTTAGTTAGGCCTATGGCCTCTCTTAGTTGGCTAAGTTTTGCTTTTTTGAAGTTTGGTATTTTTGTTCCTCCCTGAAGAAACGCTCTTTTGAATGACAATTGGAAGGTTATTATATTATGGTCACTGTTTCCCAGGTGTCCCCCGACCTGCACATCTGTTACTTCACTATTTCCTGCTCCTCTGTCTCATCCAGTATAGGAGGGATGAGTAAAAATTGTCTTTGAAGTCCAAGCCAGATTAATCAATGATTGACCACATTGAGAAGTTGTGTATACATTTCAAAGTGGCTGGATCTGTGTCTGCTGAGAGCAGCGCTGTTTCTTTTTACCTGTGGGTTGGAACTTGGTGTGGGTCACTACACCTGAGACCTGCAGCACTCACAGTTGAAGTGACAATTTGGAACTATATATATTTGCTTTGCTGCTGGCAATAATGTATATAAGGGCCTTTAATCAAAGCTTAGTTTGTTAATATTTCTACTTACTTGGGTGCCAAGCACATTGGGAGGGATACGAAGTAGCCATTGCTGACAGAGAAGAAGATCATGAAGATGATAAACCAGGCATCATTTTGGAAGAAGGTGGGGAGATAATTGTGGTCATGAATGTTACACAACATAAAGAGAGGAACAAATATAAAGCGGATTGCCGCGAGTAAAGGTAGGTATTTACTATGAGGACCAGGCTAGGAAAAAAAGAGAAAATACAATTAGATGTGCACACAGCAACACGTTAACAGCAACTATTCAGTAACCTATCACTTACTTACAAGATCATGACAGGCATTTGTTTGGATACAGTAAAACTTTCTTTCTTTATATGAAGTATCTTTTGTGTGAACGACATTACATTGTGGCTCAGAATGAAACTGATTTTAGAACATTTTTGGGTCTGTCAATTTTCCAAACACTGGACTGACAGTCCATACAGAAGTCTACAGGAGGCTACAATCTAAAGCTAGTTTCACACTAGTTAAGAGATCTGGCAGGTAATAGCCTGCTGGAGCACTCTGGATGAGACATTGACAGATGGTACCTGAATGCCTGCCAGCCCCATAAACTATAATAGGAGATGGGAGTCAGAGGTAAGGATTATGGAGGAAATCAAGGTGGATTTAGACTGCCCGATTTTCAGGCAGATTATTGGGAACAACCGTTACTGCGAACACTCATTACCGACAACCTACCTATCGAAATGCGCTGTTGATCACCTGATGAACAAGTGAAACATGTGTTCATCGGATGATCCTGTCATTCGTGCAGGCACATCAATCATTGTTTCTGGGCAGCAGATTGTGCTGTTTAAACTGCGATCTGCTACCCAGAAACAATGATTTTGTATAGGGATGAGGGATTGCAACAGCGATCCCTTGTCCTCATACTGTGAAACAGATCTCTGCGCGTAAATGCAATGGTTTACTTCATTGAACAAGCAGCCAACTGTCAGGAAGGAATGCTTACTTCCTAACAATTGGCTGTAACATAGTGCAATGTAAATCCACCTTTGGTTTTATGCCATTGGCGGAGCAAGGTTAGGGTGGTCGACAGAAATGAGGGAGGAAATGTAGGAGGGTGCAACACTGTGGATAGCTTTGTGGGTGAGAATAGCCAGACACTAACAGGGTGGAGACAAAACTCTAAAATGACCAACCCCACCACAAATATTATATTAAAGTGAGACTACCCACTAATTATGAAGGACCATACAAGGAAATCCTATGGCACATGATCTAAAACTAACACCTAAAAAATTGCCAGACGGCTTATAATAGATGAAATATTTTATTAGCTTTTTAGACTCACATGGGGGTCAGACGAAACTTCGCCAAAACGTGTGTCGGGGCTGGCGCCATTCTTGAGGAGACACAGCATGGGTAACTGATTCTTAACTTGTCACATGTAACTTTTGTTTTTTTGCACATGTACTTTATTTTCTGCTTTTTTATGTACTTGGTATAATGAATTGTTCCTGCTGTGGTATCTCCACCAGTAGATGTCACCTTTCTCCTGCACTTTTTTCCTGCTTTTAATCATGTGATTGTAAAAAGCTAATAAAATATTACATTTATTATAAGCAGTCTGGCAAGTTTTTAGGTGATAGTTGAGTATTGGTTAGACAGATAGATTGGAGAGGGGAGAGTTTAAGCCTGTATTAGCCTGGCAGATAGTCTGCCAGATCATTGCTAAAGAGGGTTCGTAGGAATACTTGTCAGCGATGATCTGGCAGTGTAATACTGCTGCTGATTATTCGATGAACAAACTCATTCATTAGGTAATCCAGATTTTTAAACTGGCTTAAAAGTCATCGTTTGCTAGCATTAGATTATGCGGTGTAATCCTGATCTGCTGTCAGCAAACAACTAGTCAGTATCGAGACAAGAGCTGGCATTAGTGATCGCTCCTCCCCATTCTGTGGAGGAGATTGCTGCAGGTAACAGCAGCGGTCTCCACCACCAACAGGCATGTGATTGCCGAGAAGGAGCGCTTCCCTCCTGACAATCGCCTGCTACAATGCTGTATGCAATACAGCCTTTAGTGAAGGGGAACCAATTAGTAATTCGTTGCAGTAAGGCTACTTTCACACTAGCGTTTTTAAATTCCGGTATTGAGTTCTGTTATAGGGGCTCAATACCGGAAAAAAACGCTTCAGTTTTGTCCCCATTCATTGTCAATGGGGACAAAACTGAACTGAAGACAACGGAATGCTCCTGAAAGCATTCCGTTCCGTCTTCAGACCGGAGAACAAACCACAGCATGCTGCGGTTTGCTCTCCGGTCCAGCATCCGCACCAAGACGGATCCGGAATGACCCCCAATGCAAGTCAATGGGGACGGATCCGTTTGGTGTGGACACACCAGTAATCCGGATCTGTCCTCCATTGATTTGCAATGGGGGGTCATTCCGGATCCGGCTACACACATAGATACATACATACATACATACATACAGACATACAGACATACATACAGACATACATACTCACATACTCCAGGGACGCCGGCAGCATGTCTTCACACGCCTCCTGCGCGCAGCTATGACGTTTCCCCACTGCGCCCAGCAGAGGGCGCTGTGGGGAATCGTCATCACTGTGCGCAGGAGGCACGTGAAGACGTTCTGCCGGCGTCCCTGGAGTATGTGAGTATGTATGTATGTATGTCTGTATGTTTGTATGTATGTCTGTGTCTTGTTTCAATGTGTGTCATGTGTGGGGCCGGAGCGCTGCTCCGGCTCCACACATGTATCAGCGTTAGCACGGATCCGTTGGCACCCTTTAGGTGCCGGATCCGTGCTAACGCTAGTGTGAAAGAGGCCTAATCTAGTTTCAACATTAACTTGAAACAGTTAAGGCCCCTTGCAGACGAGCAGGAGACACGCGCGTCACCCGCAACGCATCTGCAGGGCGGGACTCTCGGCACTGACGGGGATCGCATAGCATCATATTGATTTATGATGCTATGTAACCCTTACAGTCTGGAATGTAATGGATAACAGTGACAGCATTATGCTTGTCTGCAAGGGGCCTAATAAATTCACCCTTTGTGGTTTTTCAGGATGTATTGACAATGCAAGAGACTTTTCCTACATTACTTTAACACACAAATGAGTTAAAAACATCTAATGTAGAGATCAACATTAAATACTTACCCACAAAGTTTTTGAAGTAATACTACGCCCGATCCAGTCCATAATATTGAATATCAAGAAGCAGCATACAGGAGTAAAGAATTTTTCTAAAATAAATAATACAGTTAGCGCAAGATGAAAATATCAAATCAAAATCTAAAAACTTAAAGAGGCTCTGTCACCACTTTGTAACCTATGTAATTACATACATAGGCACATAGCTATATTAATCCTCTCTCGACATACCTTTATATCAGAGAATCCATCAGCCTTTAGCCCAGAAAAGTCGCTTTTATAAATATGCAAATTAGTCTTCGGAGCACCGGGAGGCGTGCTCTTTTCATCCGAGCACCGCATCTGCCACAGCCTCCCGGCTCCTAAACACGCCGTTCATCCATTAAACACGCCCCCCTGCCTCTTGATGGACAGCCCTAGACCCTCCGGTCTTGCGCTGAAATGCCGCGCCTGTGCCCTCAACCAAGGTACGGCGTGTGCACTGTCAATTACGGGTTCAGTGAAGTGACGGCGCGTGCGCACTACATCGAAAGCGATTGCAGTGTTCGGCGCTGCAAGCGTAGTGCGCACGCGGTACCCTGGATGAGGGCGCAGTCGCGGCATTTCAGCGCTAGACCGGAGCTGTCCATCAAGAGGCGGGGGAGCGTGTTTAATTGATGAAGGTCGTGTTTAGGAGCCGGGAGGCTATGGCAGATGTGGTGCTCGGATGAAAAGAGCACGCCTCCTGGTGCTCTGAAGACTAATTTGCATATTTATAAAAGTGACTTTTCTGGGCTAATGGCTGATGGATTCTCTGATATAAAGGTATGTCGAGAGAGGATTAATATAGCTATGTGCCTATGTATGTAATTACATAGGTTACAAAGTGGTCACAGAGCCTCTTTAAAATGGATGAGAGTGAGGTTATGTAAGAGAAGAAATTAAACTCACTCCAGCTTTCATCTTCAGTGTTGCTAACAACCTTTGCTGTAATTGCAGGGAATACCGATAGTGTTACCCCAAATGTGATAACAATAGTTAGAGCCATCACCCAGATCTGCAGAAATAAAAATCATTACAGAAAACCTTGAGTTAGCACATTTTTGATAATGACATAAACATTTCTACGCAATCATTAGAAATTCATAAGCAGCATTTACATACAGCAATGATCAAGAGCTTATGAGAATGAACAATCATTACTACAATTGCTCATCTCATACAGATTAATTGTCTGCCAGCAGCACATACCTCTTTACACAGGGCTATATGCTGCCAGAGGACAAAGATTGTATGCACAGCATACAAAATGCAATCACTCGGCAGCACATTTACAATGGGTAATTATCAGGAACAAGTGTATGAACAAACACCCAGCTGGGGTTGTCACAATACCAGAAGTTGAACTTTGATTAATAATAAAGTGTCACGATACTCTATATACCCAATCGATGCTTTCCAACAAAAAAACCCACAAAAATATAAAGCCTGTCCATTGTTTAAACATCAAATGTTTATGGGGGCAATTTTTTTTATTATTGCATTATACTTATTGACCTAAAAATCACTTTTTCAATGGGTCTTTATTAACCATATGGAATCCTTTTTTGTGTACAGAACTGACATGCTCTACTAGCTGCCTGTGGATTTTTTCTCCATTCCGTCATCTGAGGAGCAGACGGACTTCTTATCTCGTCTCTCTGACCTTATAAACACTCATTATAGCTCAATCCTTACCTTACCGATAAGAATGTGGCTTAAATAAGTGTTTATGACCTCTCAGTAGTTTACAGATAAGGGTAATTAGATGACCGGGCACAAAGTGAAAGTGGAAGTACCAGTCCCACAGCTAGACAGTTAACCCTTTGTGACTGAACAGCTCAATATTTTTTAATGAAGACGAATTGAAAATATGATTTTTAGCCAAAAATAAGTTAAATGCAATCATAAAAAAAATTTGACTCCATAGGTGTACATAGCCTTTAACTGTACATAACTTCACATTAACTTTAAATAACATCATTCCCCTCCCTCTGGTGTTCTGTAACATCCCTACCCTCCATCCAGTCTTCTGTAACATCCAGTCCCATCTAAATAACATCACTCCCCTCCCTCCAGTCTTCTATAACATCCAGTCCCATGTAAATAATATCACTCCACTCCCTCCAGCCTTCTGTAATATCCAGTCCCATGTAAATAACATCACTCCCCTCCCTCTGGTGTTCTGTAACATCACTCCCCTTCCTCCAGTCTTCTGTAACATCCAGTCCCATGTAAATAATATCACTCCACTCCCTCCAACTTTCTGTAATATCCAGTTCCATGTAAACAACATCACTCTCCTCCCTCCGGTAATATCCAGTCCCGTGGAAATAAGCTCCTTCCTCACCAGTACAGTACACACCTGTAGACAATAACACTGTTGTTGCTTCCTGTCCTCATTGTATTATATAACTAGCGTAGAGTGAGCAGAAGACCTGCCTCTTCCTGTGACATCACACCTCCGGGGTTACATGGCTAGTGAGCAGGAGGAGGAGTGTGAAGCAGAGATCAAGCAAGAGTGCGGGGGTGCTGCAGACATGGGACAGCTCCATCCTCCCAGCACTTTCTCACAGATCTCATCCCTGCAGCCTTCTCAGCTGCTGCACTTTCCCCAGCTCTACTGCCACTGATGAGAACATGGCGTGCGCTGCGTTGTTTGTGCACTATGTTCTCCAATCTGAACTGATACTTGCGCAGCTTAGTATTGAAAAAAATGACATCTCGGTATCAAACCAAACCAGACATCAAAGTATCAAAAAAGTATTGATACTGATACTGATGTAAAAGGGCCTTTAGTCATACAGTTGTAGATATTTTTAAATACAGTTAAGTAGAGGCTCATCTATATGGCCATAAGGGATAAGTTGTTGGCCCAAACCATTTCTCCTAACTCTACATGCACATGGAGCTGAGCATGCATGTTTACTTCAGTGGGTAAGGGGCAGAGGCTTATATCAGATGCCATAGCATATGTGTCATAATCCCTTCATACAGCTCATAGGGTAGGGTGCTGGCAGCTGGACAAGGATAACCCCTTTAATTTGTTAAAAATACATATTTCCATTACAAGTATAATAAAGAATTGCTAGTTCTAGCCAAAAAAACATGAGCCATTATCATATTTTTCTCTGCCATCAGCCATACACCAGTATATCTCATTAATGCAAATGCATTAATAGTGCATTTCATAGTTTTTAGGGTGTTCAGTAACTTGTAATCAACAACTAGAGGGTAAAAGGGATACTAGGGGATTTTTTGCCATCTAGAATCCACTAATTTGTCATTCACATCACTTTGAGGCTCTATTGAGGGAGATGAAATATTGTTGCAAATGGTAGGGCTGCCAACATTTGCACAAAAAATGTTAACGATGATTGAAGAAAATGATAATGTACAAAAAATAGCACACTGATAACCAAAACTCATTCTATTTGAAGAAACTTATCTCAGTATATTTTGGAACAGAATAATCTTACCTTCCTCAAAACAATGCAGACCGATACACTTTGCTTCTCTTCACCAACACTTCCAGCCTCTGCTTCCTTTAATAGAAGAACAGCTTTCTTTTGTCCTGCAGCATCTCCATTTTCCTCTCCTTATACGAAAAATAATACTTTAGCATTTGTAAACCATGCCTGCAATGTGCCTCTACAAATGTTAACGTTTATACTGTGCATGCATAAATACCACTGTACCTGGATGTAACAGCTCAGCCTTTGTCTCAAGCTCATAAGTCTTTGAACTGTTTGTGTTGGACTTGGAAAGATAGTATTGTGCAAAGTCCTAAATTAACAACAACAACAAAAAAAATTACTGACTACTACACAGACACCAGGTTAGAGACAGCATGAACTGCACTTTTTTTTTTACTGCATTCCACTCATTTTGGACTAACAAAGGTTAGTATATAAAATGAGAATGCTTGGCCTGGGAGAAAATGTCTGTATGTGGGTAAGTACTCAGATTGGGTCACTGTCACTAGTGGGGTACCACAGGGTTCAGTATTGGGCCCTATTCTCTTCAATATATTTATTAATGATCGTGTAGAAGGCTTGCTCAGTAAAATATCAATTTTTGCAGATGACACTAAACTATGTAAAGTAATTAACACAGAAGAGGACAGTGCACTGCTACAGATGGATCTGGATAGACTGGAGGCTTGGGCAGAGAAGTGGCAGATGAGGTTTAACACTGACAAATGTAAGGTTAGTTTGGTGAGTGGGCATAATCACGCATTTGCAAATATGTGTAACTAAGGACTTCCTTTTTTATCTTTAGTCGGCATAGCGCCACATATATCCAGATTTATTTTTACTCCTATTTCTTATTACATGTTGTGCAACTATATATCCATATATCTTTGTATTTCTATAATTTTGCTTTATGGATATGCACTTATGAAAATATATATATATTTATCGCTGGTCCGAATTTTCTATTGTTATATATAATGGGCCCCGCAAACCCTTTTGGACCTAGCGACGCCCATTCACCCAGGACTTCCTGATAGGATTCCTATTTAGCTGGTTCCACACGCCCTGAATAATGGAGACTTGGATTTAGTCTGAACAGAGGCATAGATGAGTGTAGGGACCCACTCCACAGGAAGTTACCGTGATGTTTGGTGAGTGGGCATAATCACGCATTTGCAAATATGTGTAACTAAGGACTTCCTTTTTTATCTTTAGTCGGCATAGCGCCACATATATCCAGATTTATTTTTACTCCTATTTCTTATTACATGTTGTGCAACTATATATCCATATATCTTTGTATTTCTATAATTTTGCTTTATGGATATGCACTTATGAAAATATATATATATTTATCGCTGGTCCGAATTTTCTATTGTTATATATAATGGGCCCCGCAAACCCTTTTGGACCTAGCGACGCCCATTCACCCAGGACTTCCTGATAGGATTCCTATTTAGCTGGTTCCACACGCCCTGAATAATGGAGACTTGGATTTAGTCTGAACAGAGGCATAGATGAGTGTAGGGACCCACTCCACAGGAAGTTACCGTGAAGTTTGGTGAGTGGGCATAATCACGCATTTGCAAATATGTGTAACTAAGGACTTCCTTTTTTATCTTTAGTCGGCATAGCGCCACATATATCCAGATTTATTTTTACTCCTATTTCTTATTACATGTTGTGCAACTATATATCCATATATCTTTGTATTTCTATAATTTTGCTTTATGGATATGCACTTATGAAAATATATATATATTTATCGCTGGTCCGAATTTTCTATTGTTATATATAATGGGCCCCGCAAACCCTTTTGGACCTAGCGACGCCCATTCACCCAGGACTTCCTGATAGGATTCCTATTTAGCTGGTTCCACACGCCCTGAATAATGGAGACTTGGATTTAGTCTGAACAGAGGCATAGATGAGTGTAGGGAACCACTCCACAGGAAGTTACCGTGAAGTTTGGTGAGTGGGCATAATCACGCATTTGCAAATATGTGTAACTAAGGACTTCCTTTTTTATCTTTAGTCGGCATAGCGCCACATATATCCAGATTTATTTTTACTCCTATTTCTTATTACATGTTGTGCAACTATATATCCATATATCTTTGTATTTCTATAATTTTGCTTTATGGATATGCACTTATGAAAATATATATATATTTATCGCTGGTCCGAATTTTCTATTGTTATATATAATGGGCCCCGCAAACCCTTTTGGACCTAGCGACGCCCATTCACCCAGGACTTCCTGATAGGATTCCTATTTAGCTGGTTCCACACGCCCTGAATAATGGAGACTTGGATTTAGTCTGAACAGAGGCATAGATGAGTGTAGGGACCCACTTCACAGGAAGTTACCGTGAAGTTTGGTGAGTGGGCATAATCACGCATTTGCAAATATGTGTAACTAAGGACTTCCTTTTTTATCTTTAGTCGGCATAGCGCCACATATATCCAGATTTATTTTTACTCCTATTTCTTATTACATGTTGTGCAACTATATATCCATATATCTTTGTATTACTAAACTATGTAAAGTAATTAACACAGAAGAGGACAGTGCACTGCTACAGATGGATCTGGATAGACTGGAGGCTTGGGCAGAGAAGTGGCAGATGAGGTTTAACACTGACAAATGTAAGGTTATGCATATGGGAAGGAATAATGCAAGTCACCAGTACATACTGAATGGTAAAACATTGGGTAACTCTGACATGGAAAAGGACCTAGGAATTTTAGTGAACAGAAAACTAAGCTGTAGAAATCAGTGTCAGACAGCTGCTGCCAATAAGATAATGGGTTGCATCAAAAGGGGCATAGATGCCCGTGATGAGAACATAGTCCTGCCACTTTACAAATCACTAGTCAGACCACACATGGAGTACTGTGTACAGTTCTGGGCTCCTGTGAACAAGGCAGACATAGCAGAGGGGAGATCTAATAACTGTATAAATATATTAGGGGTCAGTACAGAGATCTCTCCCATCATCTATTTATACCCAGGACTGTGACTGTGACGAGGGGACATCCTCTGTGCCTGGAGGAAAGAAGGTTTGTACACAAACATAGAAGAGGATAATTACGGAAAGAGCAGTGAGACTATGGAACTCTCTGCCTGAGGAGGTGGTGATGGTAAGTTCACTAAAAGAGTTCAAGAAGGGCCTGGATGTATTTCTGGAGGGTAATAATATTACAGGTTATAGTTACTAGAGAGGGGTCGTTATTCCAGGGAGTAATTCAGATTGCCTGATTGGAGTCGGGAAGGAATTTTTTCCCCTAAAGTGAGGAACATTGGCTTCTACCTCAAAGGTGTTTTTTTGCCTTCCTCTGGATCAACTTGTAGGAAAACAGGCCAAACTGGATGGACAGATGTCTTTTTGGCCTTATAAACTATGTTACTATGTTAAATAATTTTTTCAGTTGGTCTCTAAGAAAAAAAAAATCACCCTGTTTCTCTGTATTTGTAGAGTAGCAGGTTTTCTGTTCATAGTGAGTCCTGTCAGAAGCCCTGACAACTCATGTGTAGCCCTTATTTCTAATAAACACTTTAAAGAGGACCTTTCCTTGTTTTATCTTTCAGTAACTAAATACCTTCACTGGCAGGGCACCCCCCGCTGATGCTGGCGCCCGGTCCGGTTTTTGAAAATAGCGCTCCTCCGCCCCGCTGTGCCCCCCTGTATTTCTCCCGCTCAGCCAGGGAGAAAAAAACTCCTTGGCTGTGACGCTCTCCGATGTGATTGGATCGCGGCACAGCCAGGGAGAAGGAGACGCCCATTGAGAAACCCGGGCGTCTCCTCCTCCCTGTTCCGATGCTCAGTATTAGCATACTGAGCGGGAGAAATTCAGGGGGGGCACAGCGGGGTGGAGAAGCGCTATTTTCAAAAACCGGACCGGGTGCCAGCATCAGCGGGGGGTGCCCTGCCAGTAAAGGTATTTAGTTACTGAAAGATAAAACCATGAAAGGTCCTCTTTAAGCTAAAATTATTATCAGTTTGGTATCACTTATCACTGTGAACAGAAAGCCTGCTACTCAGCAAATACAAGATACTGACATTTGTACAGAGAAAATGGCTGAAAATATTTAATAAAGAACAATTGAAAAAAATGATTTGTAACCCAAAATGAGTACATTGCAATAATAATAATCTATCCTAATCCATTTCTATAAGAAAGTAAATCCTAGACTTGAGCGGGGTGAGTCATATATCTTGACTTCTCCAATGCATTTGATACTGTGCCACATAAAAGGTTAGTATATAAAATGACAATGCTTGGAAGAGAAATGTTTGTATTTGTGGGTAAGTAACTGGCTCAGTGATAGAAAACAGAGGGTGGTTATTAACAGTACATACTCAGATTGGGTCACTGTCACTAGTGGGGTACCACAGGGGTCTGTATTGGGTCCTATTCTCTTCAATATATTTATTCATGATCTTGTAGATGGGCTGCACAGTGAAATATAAATAATATTGATAATAAATGATGTGCAACCAGTGTCAGGTAACTGCTGACAGGGCCTAAAAGATTATGGGGTGCAACAACAGGGGCATAGATATACGTGATGAGAACATAGTCCTGACAGTCCCCAGAAAGATTATCAAAATTGGGGTTATTTACTTTAGAAAAAAGACGACTGAGGGGAGATCTAATAACTATATATAAATATATCAGGGGTCAGTACAGAGATCTCTCCCATCATCTATTTATCCCCAGGACTGTGACTGTGATGAGGGGACATCCTCTGCGTCTGGAGGAAAGAAGGTTTGTACATAAACATAGAAGAGGATTCTTTACGGTTAGAGCAGCGAGACTATGGAACTCTCTACCAAAGGAGGTTGTGATGGTGAATTCACTATAAGAGTTCAAGAGGGGCCTGGATTAGAGATGAGCGAGCATGCTCGGGAGCAATTTTCGAGTAGTAGCGTACGCATTTTCAAATCTGTACGCTAATGCGTACGCATCTTGTAATTCGTACGCATTAGCATACAAATTTATAAGATGCGTACGCATTAGTGTACAGATTAGAAGATGTGTATGTATTAGCATACAGATTATAAAATGCGTACGCTACTACTACTCGAAAATTGCTCCCGAGCATGCTCGCTCATCTCTAGCCTGGATGTATTTCTGGAGTAAAAATATTACAGGTTATATTTACTAGAGAGGGGTCGTTGATCCAGGGAGTTATTCTGAATGCCTGATTGGAGTTTGGAAGGAATTTTTTTCCCCTAAAATGAGGAAAATTGGCCTCACAGGGTTTTTTTGCCTTCCACCGAAGTAATGAATAGGCGCAGGCCTCTACATAATTTTGGCACATGCAATGCCAGTCTAAATGTAATCGAGCTTCTTAGCTGGCTTAAAACAGGCATAGAAAATGGTCCACACCACTCCCACTTTTTTTCTAGACCTGGTGTGAGCGGGAAAAGTTGCAAATTGTGGTGCAATGGTTAGTTGCTCTGCAATCTGCGCCTGAAATACACCTAATATAGACATATTTCAGGATAATAAATGACCGCTATGTTAAAAAAATGCTCCCAAAGGTGCCCATAACATTTAAATTACAATTTGCCTGCATTAATATTACAGAATTATCGTGGATTTTAATATGTTTTGGTTATAAAATAGAATCATCTGCCGAACAGTTATAATATTCTAAAGTAAATAATTACCAGACGATAAAGCAGGAAGTAACAGATAATGGAGATAAAAGTCCCAAAACAAGGAGTCACAAAATAGCCGAGGGCGATGGTGCGGTGATCTGCCCCACCTAAAAGGTATAAAGTGGTAAAGAATATTAAAGGGGTTGCAAAACCAAATAAAAATTATTTATAGTCAGAGGGGTATTTAAAGGGAATCTGTCACCAGAAACCTCCCTATCCAACATATTTGCATAGAAATATAGCTGTTTTTCTATTGTTGATGAGAGGCTCTGTTCCGGAGTTGATACTTTTTCTTAACATGCAAAATAAGCCTTTGGTGCAATGAGGGAATCACCATTGTTACTCCCTGGCTTCTTTGCCACTGCCTAGCCCTGTTAAACAAAGCAGCAAGGGAGGGGCTCACCACAGAGAAGAGTGGCACTTGGGTGCAACAAGAGCAATGGTGATACCCTCACTTAACCAAAGGCCTAATCTGCAGATCAAGAAAAAGTATCATAATTTGGGAACAGAGTCTCAGATGAACAAAAGATATACAGTGTTTCAATCAAGTGAACCGTAGCTATGTGTCTATGCAACCGGCAACCGGGACCCCCGCTGATCAGCCGTTTGAGAAGGCAGCAGCGCTGCAGGAGCGCCACGGCCTTCTCTCTGTTTCCCTCAGGCCCAGTGATGTCATGACTAGTATCACTGGCCTGGGCAGAGCTAAGCTCTGTTCACTTGAATGGAGCTTAGCTTCGCCCAGGCTAGTGATACTAGTTGTGACGTCACTGGGCCTGCGGTAAACAGTGAGAAGGCTGTGGTGCTCCTGTAGTGCCGCTGGCTTCTCAAACAGCTGATCAGCGGGGGTCCCAGGTGTCGGACCCCCACCGATCAGATGCTGATGATCTATCCAAAGGATAGATGATCAGTTTAAAAGAACTGCAGAACCCCTTTAAGGGATGTTTCATTTAGTAACTTACTATGTAAGGGTGGAGATCAGGACAAAATGTATTGAAGACATATTTTAAAATATCACATATAGGCAAATATGACAGACTGGTAACATAGAATAAAGACCCCTTTTTAAAGGATGACTGGGCAGGAAATTATTAGGAATGAACCATTTGTTTCCTATAACTGCCTTCTCTGAGGTGAGACCTACGTTTATATGCTGCTGCAATCACTTGTTCGCATAGAGAATCATGATTTCTGAGCAGCAAATCACTGTTTACACAGCACGATCTGCTGCCTACAAACTAACAAATTAATTTAGGTGTCCGGATCAACAATGCTTTCACCCATTGATGGTACCTTCACATGGGGAAAATATGGGGAGCGAGAATTCCTAGGAAAGCTCCTTCACGAAAAGTGCACATCATCAGCTCGTGTAAAGGGCCCTTAATACATACCCTATTTTTCGGACTATTAGACACTTTTTTTTTTTTTTTGCTGGAAACTGAACTGTAATATTCCGGTGTGTCTAATAGCCTGACTGCAGCCATTAGAAGCAGGAGACTCTGAGCGCTATTACTAAAATAACGCAGCATATTTTGTGTATCTGTGTATTATCTGTATGTTATTTGCCCACTAAACTGTCACACCATACACATATAATTCTATAAAGTGTATGAGTGGATGAGTGGATAATTGCATTTAGCAATTAAAATCACATAACAGACCAGGTTTTTTATGCAAAGATTATTATGTACAAATTCACTTAACCAAGGTTTGTTCATTGTATTTATCCTGCCACGCACAAAGATAGCAATACACTTTATCTAGTCTTCTTCTTCCTCTGTTCATTCTCTGACTTTGTTAACTCACACTTCCAGCTTTCTGCATACAATCTTTTTTCCTTTACTATAAAAACCTCTCACTTTTCTCATGACATTCCTACCTTTCACACATAGAGAAACCTGCACACCATTAACTCCCAGCAAAGTGTCAAACATAAGGCCTTTTTTATGTGGCCCGCTGGTCATATGGGTGGTTGATGAGACATAAGGCCTGTAATATGTATGAGTAGTGCCGCAACAGTGATACTCATAGGAACAGCCATTTCTTTTTGTGCCCGCCTGCAGCAGGAGTTGAGAAGAAGGTAAATACAACTGGTAGCAGCAGACTCTCTGCAGCAGGATCTTCATGGGGGTATGGTGGTTATGTGACAGCAGGTTTTCTAAGGGGGCACTTTAGTGACAGCAAGATGGTCCTAAAGGACATCTTGGTCTTTTACGTAGGTGGCACATAACAACATCTCTAGTGTAACATGGTGGCATTAGTTACATTACAGCCCTTTGAAGACAACCATAAGGCTGATGTGGCCCTTGGCAAAATTAGGATTTGTTGTGCTTACCTGTAAAATCCGTTTCTCACAGAGTTCATTGGGGGACACAGAAGACCATGGGTATAGCTGACACTAAGCTGAAAAAGTGTTAGCTCCTTCTCTCAGCTATATCCCTCCTGCAGACACTGAGCCAATCAGTTTGTAAGAAAGTAGTAGAAGCAGCCCGGAGAAGTCAACAGAAAACAAGAATAAGAAAAATGCTGTAGATGGGTCAGAACCAAGAACAGGTGGGACCCAGCAGGAAGAACCAGCAATAGGGCTGAAACGATTCATCGAGTGCATCGATGAATTCGACACAGAAAAATCCTCGATGCAAATTTTCTGCATCGAGGATTCGTTTGTGTCACGTGACCACAGAGCGGGAGTAAAATTACTTCCGCTCTGTGGTCTCCGCCGGCCGCAGCAGTTAACATGTAATACTTACATCTCCTGTAGAAGCGCCTCTGTACACGGCCCAGCTCTTTCATGGTCCCGCGCTGCACTTTGACCCGACGTCACACTGCGTCATGACGCAGTGTGTACGTCAGAAACACTGTGCAGCGCGGGACCATGAAAGAGCCGGGCCGTGTACGGAGGCGCTTCTACAGGAGATGTAATACATGTTAACTGCTGCAGGAGGGAACTGAACCGAGGTGGGAGAGGGGTGGCAAGCTGGTGGCATGGGGGGGATGGCAAAGCTGGTGGCACTGAGTGGTATGGCAAAGCTGGTGGCACTGGGGGGGGGATGGCAAAGCTGGTGGCACTGGGGGGGATGGCAAAGCTGGTGGCACTGGGGGGGATGGCAAAGCTGGTGGCACTGGGGGGGATGGCAAAGCTGGTGGCACTGGGGGGGATGGCAAAGCTGTGGCACTGGGGGGGATGGCAAAGCTGTGGCACTGGGGGGGATGGCAAAGCTGTGGCACTGGGGGGGATGGCAAAGCTGGTGGCACTGGGGGAATGGCAAAGCTCGTGGCACTGGGGGGGGGCAAACCTGGTGGCACTGGGGGGGGCAAACCTGGTGGCACTGGGGGGGGGGGCAAACCTGGTGGCACTGGGGGGGGGCAAAGCTGGTGGCACTGGGGGGGGCGGCAAACCTGGTGGCACTGGGGGGGGGGCAAAGCTGGTGGCACTGGGGGGGGCAAAGCTGGAGGCACTGAGGGGGGGAGCAAGCTGGAGGCACTTGGGGGGGGGGGGGGTCAGGCTGGAGGCACTGGGGTCAGGCTGGAGGCACTGGGGGGCAAGCTGGAGGCCCTAGGAGGCAAATTGGTGGCACTGGGGGCGCAAGCTGGAGGCACTGGGAGGCGCACTGGGGGCATACTGGGGAGCAAGCTGGAGGCCCTGGGGGGCAAACTGGAAGCACCTGGTGGCCCTGGGAGGCAAGATGGTGGAACTGGGGGGCACTGGAGGGCAAGCTGGTGGTATCTTATGGCAATGGGGGGGCACCTGAAGGCACTTGGGAGCAAGCTGGTGGCACTGGGAGGCAACCAGGAGGCACCTGGTGGAACTGGGGGGTAAACTGGAGGCACTGGGGGGCAAACTGGAGGCAAAGGGGCCTGATGGCACAGGGGAGCTGATGGCATTGGGGGTAACTTATGACATATAGGACTGATGGCACGGGGGGAGGTCTGCTGACTTAGAAAGGTATACGTTCTTTTAATTAGCTATTTCTTATTAGAGTACTCGATTAATCGTTGGATTAATCGGTAGATTACTTGATTACTAAAATAATCGTTTACTGCAGCCCTAACCAGCAATGTACTCACTAGGTGGGTGCTGTGTCCCCAATGAACAAATCTACAGCTGGCCATAAAGTCCTGCGCATATATGCAGGGAAAGGATGCACAGGATACCCTGAATAGGAGTGGAAGAGCATGAACCAGAAAAGTCAGCCAGAGAGCATAGAATATGCAGTGAGAGACTGGGCAGAAAGAGGAAAGCCCAGTTAAACAAAGCCAAAGGACTCAAGAAACTGGGCATAAATACAAAACATTTTTCATTCAGGTTTGGCTTTAACAATGTTTTTCATTTTAAGCTACTTATAGTATTAAAGCAGATTAACACAAAAATCCTGCTGGAGAACGCTACAACTGTGAAAGTTTTTGTTCACAAGAGAAGAGATGGTGGCAGACTATGCATAAAAGGCCCAAGTGGTAAGTCCCAGAAACAAGAAAGGGAAATTTAAATATTGTAGAACCGTTGGAATTAAGGCCTGGTTCATCTAGTTTTTGCTGTATGGCAGACGCAGACATTTGGACATACAGTTAAATAAAAGTATGCAATCTTGTGGTTATCTATCCTTTTTGTTAACATATACATTTGACGGATGTTTGTCTCTGTTTTTTAAACAAAAATGTACATTCAACTTAAAACCTTGTTTTTTTTAAATAAACATGTGAAGTGTATCAAAGGAAGAATCTGGATAAAACCGGATATGTTTAACAGATGGAAATTGTTGTATGTTTGCATCCATCTCCTATTCACTGCAATGTAAAAAAAAAAAAAAAAAAAACTTTTACTTTTCTATGTTTTTTTTTCCAGAACAGAAAAGCATGATAAGCTAAAGTTTTCAGTCCTGCAAAAAAAACCTACTGAAACATAAACAGTTACAAATGAAGTCAAAAGTATGGACTTTTGAGTTATGTTTGCCCAATTATAGTCTATGGGTACATCAAGCTATACTTTCTTTCTGCAAAAAAATGTGAACAGCCCCTTATGGTTACATTCACATATGCAATGTAAACTCCAGCAGCCTAAAAGTTGGGCATGGGGATCCGTCAGTGAGCTTCCCTATCCTGCTAAGCTGAATAAGGTGAGCTCTGGCAGTATGTTCCTCTGTCAGATCAGGATGGCGCAGTTCACATCACATATGTAAACGTAGCCTAGGCAGACAAATGACTAAAAAGATAACATAAGAGTAGCAAAAAAACATGTAGAAAAAACAAAATACAAGAATATAGCTTCAAAATAAAACAACCAGTATATTGTAGCAGCCAGTAATACCACTGTGTCATACCAGTGACAATGCACCTTGCTGTGCACTTCATAAGGCCTTCGAAAATAGACAAAGAAACACTACATTGAAAAGTTTCTCAGGATAGGTCATCAGTATATGATCGGTGAGGTTCCGACACCCGGTACCCCCGACGATCAGCTGGTTGAGAAGGCATCAGTGCTCCTGCAAGCACAGCAGCCTTCTCTCTGCTTTTCCTAGGCCAGTGACTTCAAGTTCATTATTCACGTGGCCTAGGAGCAGCTCAGCCTCATTCAAGTCAACAGGGCTGAGCGCGATACCAAGCACATCTGCTATACAACGTACAGCGTTGTGCTTGGTAAGCTGTGATAAGGCAGCAGCGCTCACGGGAGCGGGGTTCCTGGGTGTTGGACCCCCACTGATCACCTATCCATAGGATAGGTCATTATTTAAAAAAAAAAAAAAATCTCAGTAAACCCTTTTAAAGTTATCTCTAGTAATTTAAATATAGCACGTCCAATTTCAGTCCTCTATGGCATTTTGTGCTTTATCTGGTTAGCAGTGTGCCGTTGCATTGTATGTATTTTCCTTTCCAAATGCCTATTCTTGTCTGCAAAACGGACAAGATCTATAATTTTTGCGGGGCCACGGAACTGAGTAACAGATGCGAACAGCACACTGAGTGTTGTCCGCATCTTTTGCGGCCCCATTTAAGTGAATGGGTCCGCACCTGAGCTGCAAAAAAATGCGGCTCGGATGCAGAACCAAACCACGGCCTTGTGAATGAGCTCTGAATCACAGGAAAGAAGTGCAAATGGGTAATGCAAGTAAACACTGTTTAAAGAGGCTCTGTCACCAGGATCAACCCTATTAAACCAGACATACTGCCTGTTAGGGCTCATCATCCTGATTAAAACTTTCTTTTGTCTTTATGATAAACAGCTGCAGAGAAATCAGAGGTTGTATTCATATGCAAATGAGCAATTGGAGCACCAGGAGGCGGGGCTGAATATTCTAAACACTGCTATGTAACACCTGCAGTGCTCTGCACGCTCTGCCCACAGCCTGATGTCTAGCCCTGTCAATCAAGGAGAGAGGGGAGTGTGCAGAGCATAGGGGGTGTTGTATAGCATTGCTCAGATGATTCAGCCCCGCCTCTTGGTGCTCCAATTGCGCATTTGCATATAAATAAAACCTCTGATTTCTCTGCAGCTGTTTATCATACAGACAAAAGAAAGATATTGTTTTAATCAGCATGATGAGCCCTACCAGGCAGTACATCTGGTTTCATAGGGTTGATCCTGGTGACAGAGCCTCTTTAAAAGACATAATCTGGTTATATCCTACCCCGAATAAGAGTTGACAGGGAAAGTTACAGCTTCATAATATTTGACGGCGACAGTAATACTTACTGGACATGGAGAGCAGCATGGCCAGTGCTGCAAAGGTGCCAGCCATCCCCTGACCGCTGAGGAACATGCTGCTGTAATGTTGTGGGAAGAGCGTCAGCAAGCCAAACAGACTGCCCTGTAGTATAGCACAAAAAGCTGGGGAGAAAGGAAGAAATGTTAGAAAAGAGTGATGAATGATGAACAAATATAAAACAATTTACCCTACTACTAGCCCAAACATAAAAAATATGGCACTGTTTGGCTAATAGGAGCTATTAAGAATACAGCTGGACTGCCTGTATACATGCCAATACACACCAAGCCTTCCATAACTGGTGAAAGAGCTGGGGCATGCTCTGTGATCTGTTTAAAGGTCATTGTGGATGAAGGATGGGTAGATAAGCTATGAATGTCACTTATTGTGAATGGTGGACCTTGTGTTATCTATTGAAAAAGTGTTATTTTTCAATGCAATCCTGCCCGTGATGATTAGTTTAGCCCTGTTTCTGGTGGGATCGTTCATATGATATTCATATCAACTAGAGATGAGCGAACGTGCTCGAAACGAGCACTGTACCACTCGGTTCCCCTGCGCTCGCATGGGCGCAGGCAGCTGGTTCCGTCCTCCTAAGGACGTTCGCTCATCTCTAATATCAACCAATCCACTGCATTGTGGCCAATCCTTGTTTTAGGTTTAGGGCCTGTGTAGAAAAAGTGATATATATATATATATACATACATATATACATACATACACTGTGTATATGTATATATACATAAAAGAATGCATAAAAGAAAATCAACCCTATGCAAAGTGGGCGGCGGGGCACACAATATATATGTAACTATGTCTATATCATAGATGATAGTAACCACCTCGACACCTGCAATCAACTGGCTCAAAACTGAAAATAACCGTATAAGCTCCCAAAGAAAACAAACAACACTTAGTGTCTATAAAAAGACAAATGGAGCCACAAAAGTACTATGAAAGTACAAAATTCTTTATTACATCACATAAAATAAATTAAAAATTCTTGTTATAAAGGGAGGGTGACAGTGCATGAAAACACCATCCCTAGCCCATATATGAAAGACCATGCCAATATAGTTATATGAAAGACCATGCCAATATATTGGACAATAATATAGAGGTGAACTACAATCAAATATAAAGATAGTAGGATCAAGCAGTATACAATTAAATACCTATAACAAACATACACGTGGCAGCATTAGAAACAATGACTGACACGTATAGGTTACCAAAGAATTACATGTAGCCAAACTTGATAAATGCAAGATACATAAATCCAACAGTGTGGAATTTATATATGTGACTAACAAGCACTACTGCAGATCTAAAACAGGTCAATACAAAGGGATATAATAACCCCAAATAATCCAAAAAAATACTGCTCACCAAACGTATTGTAGACCAAGTGAAGGGCCAGGGATGGCGTTACCCCGACGCGCGTTGAATAGTGAATATTACAATATTGAATAGTGTTGTTAGCAAACAACACTAACAACACTATTCAATATTGTAATATCACTCCAATAACCTTATCCATTATATGTGATGATAATATATACTATATCTTGCATTATTTGGAATATGTCTCTACTTTTATCAAAATATGGGCAATTGAAATGAATAATACAAAAATAAGTTATAGATTGGAATCACCATGGAAGCAACTGTGTACAAAAAACGCAAGTATGGAGAAAAAAAACGCATAGGAAACGAAAGAAAAACGCAATACACGTTTGTTTATTGGGAAATAGAAATTTTGGTGCATTTCTTCATGGTAATACTCATTAGAATACACATTATAAAATTGAGAAGCATATGGACAATATATGTAAGGGAAATCTAAAGTGACTCTTGAAGGAGGATCCAGTGAGGGTTTTGTGGAAACTGGATAAGCAGGTATAAATAGTGGGGAACACACAAAAAAAAAAACCAATATGGCCACTGATGAAGAAGTTTAATCTTCGAAACACGTTTGGCACTTCGATTATCCAGAATGACCCAATAGTTTTTTTGTGGATTGAACATAATCCCTGCTTACACTGGATGAATTGTAAGGAAAACTATATCCAGCAATAGAAGCCGGCAACAGGGGAATCACGTGACACCCCAGTCCAAGCGGAGATACCTCATCCACGTGGGACGCCTAGTACGGGCGCAGAGAGACTCCGGACTGTGTACACTATCACAGTGATTCCGGACTATATACAGCTACTCCGGACTGTACACAATATCGGAGGCAGAGGGGGCATACATAAAGACTATATTGAAAATCCTCGCCAGCGCTGGTAGGGGTAAGTGAGTACCTGTCTTCTCTCATCAGGTGGGACGCCACTGATGGAGTAAATAAGAAGTGAACACTGTGAGTACACTTGTGTATCCACTATATGATTTATCTATCATCATAAGGAAGATGAACAATATATAATCAGCATTCTATGCAACAATACAATTGAGCTTGATTGGCTTGGAATGAGGATAATATATACTTATGTTGCAGGAAACTAAATTTTCATTGGTATAGAAGATCATATGACAATATATGCACATAAGTCCACAATTATTGGATTTCTACAATTAATTTAGAGGTGCATGAACTACAGCCTGCACCTATCGGTTCATTATAATCAACTCTAGAGGTGTATGAATTAACCATTTCCAAACTAAGCTGCTGGATATACTGCATAGACATTTTACCCATATTTTAATATTTTATATTGTTTTTTATATTTCTATATTGTTATGTTTAGCAATAATTAAATGAATATATATATATATATATATATATATATATATATATATATATAACTCCAGTCAAGAGTGCCTGTCTAATATATATATAATATATTTCTTTTGGTTGGTGACGTGGTGAATCATCTTAGACAGAGCACCTGTAATATCCAACAACAAAGGGGTGAGCCACCTGTTTGAACAGTTTCTATTGGTTAATACTAAGTCCAGTATGGCTGACCCTCTAGTCGGGTCCTGAACAGTTGGGAAAGGTAATTGTCTTTGGTTATTGCCAAGAACCTTTTTCCTTTACGAGATGTACAGGTTTCAGTTTTCCAGTCTATATCTGGGTAGTTGAAATCCCCCATAATAACAACCTCATTATGATTTGGCACCTCGTCTATTTCATTTAGAAGTAGATTTTCTATGGGCTCTTGTATACTAGGGGGTTTATAATAAACTCCTACTAGTATTTTATTATTGTTTTTGGCTCCATTTATTTCTACCCACAGTGACTCCACATCTTCATGTCCCTCACTTATATCCTCCCGGAGTGTGGACTTTAGACAGGACTTTACATAAAGGCAGACCCCTCCCCCCCTCCAGTTTTGGCGATCCTTTCTAAACGGACTGTAACCATGTACGTTAACTGCCCAGTCATAGCTATCATCCAGCCATGTCTCAGTTACTCCCACTATGTCATAGTCCTCCTCACACATCACTAATTCCAGTTCACCAGTTTTATTAGCTAGGCTTCTGGCATTAGTGTACATATAATTAAGGTTAGATTGATGTATATTTTTTCCCCTATAAGTTTTCTTGTGTTTTAAAACTGGAAATAAAAACTTTTTTGAAAGTTATTTTTTCTTTTCATTGCCATTTTCTGACCCTCATAACTTTTTTATAGTTAGGTCTATGGAGCTGTGTGAGGGCTTAATATTTTGCAGGTGATCTGTAGTTTTAATTGATACCATTTTGGAGTATATATGACTTTTTGGTGAATATCTACTTATGGAGAGCACCAGACAAAGTCCTCAAAAATAAAAATACAGCCACAAAATGGGATATTTTTAAAAGCATCCTAATATCTAATTGTGAGAGGTACATACCTTATTGGAATAAAAAGTTAAGGAACAAGAAAAAACCAATATGGATAAACAGAACTGCAAAGAAAGCAATAAATGACAAACAGAAAGCATTTAAATCACTAAAACAGGAGGGGAGCGAGGAAGCATTGAAAAACTATAGAATATGTAAAAGACAAATAAAAACAGCCAAACTAGAGACCGAGAGATTAATCGCCAAAGAGAGTAAAACTAACCCTAAAATGTTCTTTAATTATATAAATGGTAAAAATATAAACCTTAAGGTGTCGGCCCCTTACAGAGTAATGAGGGAGGAGTTGCAGAGAGCGAAGAGGAGAAAGCAAAGCTACTAAATATCTTTTTCTCCACTGTATTCACTGAGGAAAATAAACTGTCAGATGAAATGCAGAATATAAAAGTAAATTCCCCTTTAAAAGTGCCCTGTCTGATCCAGGAAGAAGTACTGGGGCGTCTTTAAAAAGATTAAAATAGACAAATCGCCTGGACCGGATGGCATACACCCCCGTATCCTAAGAGAATTAAGTAATGTCATCGCCAGACGCTTATTTCTGATATTTAAGGACTCTATACTGACAGGGAGCGTTCCACAGGATTGGCGCATAGCAAATGTGGTGCCAATATTCAAAAAGGGTCTAAAAACAGAGCCCGGGAACTATAGGCCGGTAAGTTTAACATCTGTCGTGGGTAAACTGTTTGAGGGTTTTATAAGAGATGCTATCTTGGAGTACCTCAATGAAAATAAGCAAATAACTTCATATCAGCATGGCGTCATGAGGGATCGGTCATGTCAAACCAATTTAATCAGTTTCTATGAGGAGGTAAGTTCTAATCTGGACCGCGGCAAATCAATGGATGTCGTATATCTGGACTTCTCCAAAGCATTTGACACGGTACCACATAAAAGGTTAGTATATAAAATGAGAATGCTTGGCCTGGGAGAAAATGTCTGTATGTGGGTAAGTAACTGGCTCAGTGATAGAAAACAGAGGGTGGTTATTAACGGCACATATTCAGATTGGGTCACTGTAACTAGTGGGGTACCACAGGGGTCAGTATTGGGCCCTATTCTCTTCAATATATTTATTAATGATCTTGTAGAAGGCTTGCACAGTAAAATATCAATTTTTGCAACTGACACTAAACTGTGTAAAGTAATTAACACAGAAGAGGACAGTACACTGCTACTGATGGATCTGGATAGATTGGAGGCTTGGGCAGAGAAGTGCCAGATGAGGTTTAACACTGACAAATGTAAGGTTATGCATATGGGAAGGAATAATGCAAGTCACCAGTACATACTAAATGGTAAAACACTGGGTAACACTGACATGGAAAAGGACCTAGGAATTTTAGTAAACAACAAACTAAGCTGCGGAAACCAGTGTCAGACAGCTGCTGCCAAGGCCAATAAGATAATGGGTTGCATCAAAAGAGGCATAGATGCCAGTGATGAGAACATAGCTCTGCCTCTTTACAAATCACTAGTCAGACCACACATGGAGTACTGAGTACAGTTCTGGGCTCCTGTGAACAAGGCAGACATAGCAGAGCTGGAGAGGGTTCAGAGGAGGGCAACTAAAGTAATAACTGGAATGGGTGGACTACAGTACCCAGAAAGATTATCAAAATTAGGCTTATTCACTTTAGAAAAAAGACGACTGAGGGGAGATCTAATAACTATGTATAAATATATCAGAGGTCAGTACAGAGATCTCTCCCATGATCTATTTATCCCCAGGACTGTGACTGTGACGAGGGGACATCCTCTGCGTCTGGAGGAAAGAAGGTTTGTACACAAACATAGAAGAGGATTCTTTACGGTAAGAGCAGTGAGACTATGGAACTCTCTGCCTGAGGAAGTGGTGATGGTAAGTTCAATAAAAGAGTTCAAGAGGGCCCTGGATGTATTTCTGGAGGGTAATCATATTACAGGTTATAGTTACTAGAGAGGGGTCGTTGATCCAGGGAGTAATTCTTATTGCCTGATTGGAGTCGGGAAGGAATTTTTTTCCCTATAGTGGGGAAAATTGGCTTCTACCTCACAGGGGTTTTATTGCCTTCCCCTGGATCAACTTGCAGGATAACAGGCCGAACTGGATGGACAGAAGTCTTTTTTTTCGGCCTTATTGACTATGTTACTATGCTATGCCGTTTTCACACCTAAACTCAGGAATATTTCCAGAGTATCAGGTCCATATATTTACCAGAGTTAGCCTTTCACACATGTATCTATCACCCCAGAAATGTTCCAAGTCTGGTGCGCTCTCACTACAGAGGAAATGTTCCAGGTGCCTACAAAAGTAGTGGGAACTTTAGGTATGGCCACTGTATTTTTCTAGAACATTTACTGCTGTTTTCACACATTCGCTCACTCGGACATAACCCGGAGTTAGTACTAGCGCTCTGGGGAGAAAGAGTCTGTGTAATTTTTTTAACCTTGTTTTTATTACCTGTTTTCCAAACATAAAAAGCAGAATATGCATAAAAGTAAGTTAGATCATATATGTATGAGAAGCAAGATACTGACCATACCATAAAAGAGTATATAAGCTGCAGTAAAATACTGGCAACAGTTGTTAAGAGTTCAAATAGAAACCCTTCTTCACACAAGACAATGTATAGTTAAAAGGGTTTTCCAGAATTATTAGTTCTTTACTGATGAGTGGAGGTCCGACACCCAGGGCCCCCACGATCAACTTTTTAGAGAAGGCAGTGGTGCTCCTGTGAGCACCACTGCCTTCTCATAGCTTACCAAGCACTATACATTGTATAGCGGCTGTGCTTGGTATTGCACTCAGCCACTTTCACTTGAATGGGGCTGAGCTACTCCTAAGCCATGTGACACATGAACGTGTCATCAGTCTGTCTAGGAAAAGCAGAGAGAAGGTAGTGGGGCTCACAGGAGTGCCTCTGTCTTCTCAAACAACTGATTGTTGGGGGCCTGGGTGTTGGACTCCCACCAATCAGATACTGATGAACTATCCTGAGGATAGTTCATCCATAAGAAAATATCGCAAAACCCCTTTAAGTCATACAAAACAACTGTGGCTTATTTTTATAAAATAATTAGTCCTATAGTTACCATTTATAAACCAAATGGTGGCCATTGTCAGATCAAAGAAACGCTGGGCATCCATTTCAACTTTAACCAGGACTGCAGTGAAAATAAAGAGGGACAAGATAGCCAACATACTGCCTGCTATCCGCACTCGTTCTGGGATCCTAAGAGAGATGTATAACAAACAATGACTTTATCAGAATTGAAACTTTTCATCATATCCCCTTCAAATAAAATGTATTGCATGATAGTAAAAGATTTAGAAATAATTGACAGAGGTACAAAAACACAGACATATGATTATATAGAAGTGTTTAGAGTTACACAAATCCCAGGAGCCACAAAGCAAAGTGCAAGAAACGTGCTATTGTTCCCAAACCTTTTTGGCTTATTTTCTATTGATCTCCATAACGGTTCTTACTATCAGGCCACTAAAAAGACAACCTGGCTCTTAGTTTGGTCTACAGAATTGTGTCCAATATTTCCACTGGATAGTCAGTCATAGGGTTGGGAAATATACCGGTATCTACAATATACAGCAGTATTAAGAAACAGCGATATGACAATATCACCGTTTCCTAATTACCGCGGTATTTAATGACGTCAGGTAATGAAAGACCTGTAATTGAAGCTGAAGGATAAGGACCCGAAGCTCGTAGCGTCAGAAAGCCACGTGGCCTACTCTTAAAGGGGTTCTGTAGTTCTTTAAAACTGATGATCTATCCTCTGGATAGATCATCAGTATCTGATCGGTGGGGGTCCGACACCAGGGATCAGCTGTTGTATTCAAGAGCTTAGCCCCACCCAGGCCAGTGAAACTAGTTGTGACGTCACTGGGCCTGCGGTAAACACAGAGAAGGCCGCGGCGCTCCTGCAGCGCCGCTGCCTTCTCAAACAGCTGATCGGCGGGGGTCCCGGGTGTCGGACCCCCACCGATCAGATACTGATGATCTATCCAGAGGATATGATCTATCCAGTTTTACAGGACTGCGGAACCCCTTTAAGATCAAGAGCCTGGCAAACACCAGGACGTTGCTGACTGTCACAGGGACATCATCTAGTGTGTAGGCACCGCGGCTGACTTCATGGCAACTGCCAGTGCGGAGCTAGGCTAGGCTCTGCCTCACTCCTATGTCCTGCTCAACTCTCCTGCTACCAGGCTGCTGTGTGGGGCCTTCGTCTGTCAATGCCCCAGGCCTTCCAGTTGCTGCACCAGCTTCAGCCTGCTTCAACTGTCCGCTCAGGCCCTCAGCTTCCCTGGTGACTGGTGTGGTGGACTGATAGTGGTATGTGCTGCCCTGTGCTTACTAGTAATGTGATCTGCAGTGTATACTGGTGCATCACATTACTAGTACATTACATAACATGTTACATGAGATATAATTTATATCTGGTGCCACGGCTGTTCCAAACAGCTGATTGGTGGGGGTGCCAGGTGTCGTACCCCTACTGATGACCTATCCTAAAGATAACCCAGTAACCCAGGCAACCGCTTTGAATGTGTGTAAAAAAAGTATATTGTGCTGCATTGTGGTATTTGGATGTTCTGGGGCAGTAAATTGTGCTGCATTGTGGTATTGGTGGCCCTGTCTATTTGTGTTGCCCGCCTTCTAATAATTTTATCCCATCTACAACATGAGGCCACTTTCAGTTTGTTTTAGTTACAATGTAGTGGGAAGCGGTAAAAATAAAAATAAAAATTCCAAATGGGGTGAAATTATAAAAAACAAAAAAACAAAAAACACAATTCTGCCACAGTTTTATGAGTTTTGTCTTTACAGCATTTCCTATGTGGTACAACTGACCTGTTACCTCCATTCTATGGGTCAGTACGATTACAAAGCTAGCCCACATGTTTAGTTTTGTTGTGTTCTAATACTGAAAAAAAAAAAATACATAAAAAACTGTTGAAAAAAAACTTTTTTCTTTGCATCACCATATTCTTACCTCCATAACTGTTTTATTTTATGTGGACGGAGCTGTGTGAGGGCTCATTTTTTGTGGGTGATCTTTACTTTTCATTGTTACCATTTTGGGGTGAAGTATGATCACTTTTTATTCAATTTTGCTGAAGCAAATCTGCCATTTTGACTTTTTTTTCCATTACCGACAGTTGTGGACATGAGTTCCAGGTGCCTGCTGTTTAAAACAGCAGGGACTCCACTGATATAGCACCCGCTGCATACGAGAGAGGCTGCCATATTTAAAGGCCATGCACACCTTAGGAGGCAAGTTTTGTTTATGATTGCATTTTACTCATTTTTGGCAAAAAAAAAAAAAAAAAATTATATTTTCAATTGGCAATTATTAAAATTATTGCGCCGTTCTGTCACAAAGGGTTAACTGTTTTTTCTAACTGTGTGTCTGGTACTTTCACTTTGTGCCAGTCATCTAAGAAACATTATCTCAAAACTACTAAGAGGTCATAAACACCTTTTTAAAGAGGACCTGTCACTACAAAATGCAATGCATTTTGAAAGCACCATGTTATAGAACAGAATGAGCTGATCAGACTGATATACAGTTTTGTGGGAAAAGATTCTGTAAAACCTGTAATTTATACATATCTGCTTTCTTCACTTCCTATGAAGTGGCATTGGTACAGGAGGCAGGGGTTATCATTGACTGGTTATCTCTTATGCACACTTATACACACACAATGCTGTCAATCACTGATAACACCTCCCCTCTGCACCAATGCTGAAAAAAGGAAAGATATAAAGGTTTTATGAATCTTTTCCCACATAAATATATATCAATCTGCTCTTCTTCTGCATGGTGCTTTCACGATTGCATTTCATTTTAGGATGTCCTCTTTAAGCCACATACTTAGGCCTCTTTCACACGATCGTTGTGTTTTGCAGTCCGCAAATTGTGGAGCTGCAAAAACAACGGTTGGCATCCGTGTGCATTCCGTATTTTGCGGAACGGAACAGCTGGCCCCTAATAGAACAGTACTATTCTTGTCCGTAATACGGACAAGAATAGGACATGCTCTATTTTTTTTTGCGGGCTACGGAACGGAGCAACAGATGCGGACAGCACGCTGTGTGCTGTCCGCATTTTTTGCGAACCCATAGAAATGAATGGGTCCGCATTTTTCACCTGAGGAGTCCGCAAAAAATACTATCGTGTGAAAGAGGCCTTATCAGTATGATAAAAACTGAGCTATGAGTGTTTATTATGTCAGAGAGCAGAGATAAGCAGCCTATCAGCTACCCAAATGATGGAAAAGAGAGAAAATCCAAAGGCTGCTACTAGAGCATCTCAGGTATGTACAGAAAATAGGGCTCCATATTTTTAATAAAGACCAATTGTAGAAATTATTTTTAGCTCAAAATGAGTACAATACAATAATACAAATTGCCCCAAAAGTGTACATAGCCTTTAAAGTCCCAACCACCAACATATATATATGTAAGGCAATCGGGAACGGCTTAAGAAATATAGGAAATGGAGATGAATATCATTAAGCCTATATTATTAAGTGCTATATAGTCATCTTACATACACACTGATCAACTGTAACCAGAAAGTGCCCAATCCCTTTAATATAAAAGCCAGTGAATACAGTGTATGAAAATAACTACTTATTTACTTATCTGTCAATTCACATTTGTGAAACTTTGCTGACATAACCAAGCAAAACTGCATTGAAGTTGGACAATATTTAAGGTCTCCATCTGACATAAGACATCAAATTCTTACCATTGATAAATAAAGGAGTTGAGTAGTGTACAAAGCAATAGAGGCAGCTGGGCTAAGAGGGTCATCCAATTGTTGAAATTAAACTCATCTTTGCATTGTGTGGTCTCATTGCTTGATATAGATAAATCATTGCTCTTAGAGGAATTTCCATACAGCGTGTGTGTTTCCGAGCACAGACGAGTCTGAAAGTACTGTGGTAAGAAGATTTATGTTAATACAAGACACCATTAAACCCCTTAGTGACCAGCCTGTTTTGGGCCTTACTGACCAAGCATTTTTCTTCCTTTTTTCATTGTTGCCTTCCAAGAGCTATAACTTTTTTTCCTGTCGATACAGCTGTATGAGGGCTTGCTTTTTGCAGGACATGTTGTAGTTTTAATGGCGCTATTTTGGGATACACAACTTCCTAATTAACTTTGACTAACTCTTTCTGGGAGGGAGATGGGAAAAAAACAGCAATACTGCCAGTGAGTTTTTACGTTATAAATTATATGGCATTCATTTTTCGGTATAAATGACATAACATCTTTATTCTTTGGGTCCGTACAATTACAGCGATACCAAATACATATAGTTTTTTTTTTTTATGTTTTACTACTTTTGTGCAATAACCCCCCCCCCTTTTTTTTAAAGGAAGAAAATCTTTTTGCATCGCCGCTATCCAAGACCCATAACGTTTTATTTTTCTTTCTATGGAATTGTGTGAGGGCTTGAATTTTGTGATATGACTTGTAGTTTTCATTGGTATCACTTTGGAGTAAATTACGCTTTTTGATCACTTGTTTTTAAGTTTTTTAGGTGGCAACTAAGAATAAATTAGCATTTCTATATATTTTTTTTTGCCGTTCACCATAGGGGATAATTTACATGATATTTATGTAGTGCAGGTAGTTGTGAACATGGTAATACCAAACATATGGGGGAGATTTTTTTTGCAATTATTTTCATTGAAAAAGCGTATTTTCAATGGGGGAAAAAAAACATTTTGTTTACTGTATTTTTTTATTTATTTAATAAATGTGTTTTTTTACCACTTAATATTCACACAAGGGGACTATAACAGACAACATTTTGATTGCTTTTAAAATACAATGCACTATCCCTATAGTACAGGGTGGACCATTTATATGGATACACCTAAATAAAATGTGAATGGTTGGTGATATTAACTTCCTGTTTGTGGCACATTAGTATATGGGAGGGGGGAAACTTTTCAAGATGGGTGGTGACCATGGCGGCCATTTTGAAGTCGGCAATTTTGGATCCAACTTTAGTTTTTTCAATGGGAAGAGGGTCATGTGACACATCAAACTTATTGAGAATTTCACAAGAAAAACAATTGTGTGCTTGGTTTTAATGTAGCTTTATTCTTTCATGAGTTATTTACAAGTTTCTGACCACTTATAAAATGTGTTCAAAGTGCTGCCCCTTGTGTTGGATTGTTAATGCAACCCTCTTCTCCCACTCTTCACACACTGATAGCAACACCGCAGAAGAAATGCTAGCACAGGCTTCAAGTATCCGTAGTTTCTGGTGCTGCACATCTCGTATCTTCACAGCATAGACAATTGCCTTCAGATGACCCCAAAGATAAAAGTCTAAGGGGGTCAGATCGGCAGACCTTGGGGGCCATTCATCTGCTACATGATGATGTGTTTCCCTTTTTATGCACTGAAGCTGGCACGTTCCCTGAGTTTTTCCAGCAAGATGGTGCACCACCACATTATGGGTGTCAGGTCCGAGCATTCCTAGATGAACAGTTTCCTGGAAAGTGGATTGGTCATCATGGGCCAGTTGAATGGCCCCCAAGGTCTCCCGATCTGACCCCCTTACACTTTTATCTATGGGATCATCTGAAGGCAATTGTCTATGCTGTGAAGATACAAGATGTGCAGCACCTGAAACTACGGATACTTGAAGCCTGTGCTAGCATTTCTTCTGCGGTGTTGCTATCAGTGTGTGAAGAGTGGGAGAAGAGGGTTGCATTGACAATCCAACACAATGGGCAGCACTTTAAACACATTTTATAAGTCGTCAGAAACTTGTAAATAACTCATGAAAGAATAAACTACTTTAAAACCAAGCACACCGTTGTTTTTCTTGTGAAATTCTCAATAAGTTTGATGTGTCACATGACCCTCTTCTTATTGAAAAAACTTTGGATTCAAAATGGCTGACTTCAAAATGTCCGCCATGGTCACCACCCATCTTGAAAAGTTTCCCCCCTCCCATATACTACTGTGCCAGAAACAGGAAGTTAATATCAACAACCATTCCCATTTTATTTAGGTGTATCCATACAAATGGCCCACCCTGTACATTGCATTTTAATATCAGTGCTTTACCGACATTGACCAGCAGGCTGCGCCAGAGAGTCACAGCCTGCTGGAAACTATTCAAGGCTGGCTTGGGGCCTATATCAGACCCCTTCCAGCCTTTACACACATCGGCACCCCGCAATCGCATTTGGGAGACAGGGAGTCTGCTCCCTCTGTCACCGCTTTACATACAGCAGGTGCCATTGCCTGCCGATCCAGGTAGTTAGAGCAGGAGTGCGGTCCTCATGTGAGAGCCAGGCCCCTGCTCCCTGGGGGACCTGTGCATTACTTAGACTGGACCACAGTAAAAAAATTAAAAAAAAAGGTGGCCCAGCCTAGGGCTCCTTAGTGACCATCATAAAAAGGCGTATGGGTGGTCACAAAGGGGTTTTCCAGTTTCAGCATATTGATGGCCCATCATTAGGAAAGACCATCAATATAATATCGGTGGGGGTCTGAATCTTGGTCAATCAGTTGTTTGAAGGGGCTGCAGCATTTGTGTAGGTGCTAAGGTCTCTTCATTGTTTTTATGGGACCTTCTACCTCAATGCTGACTACTTAGTAATTGAAGGGATTGCAGCTTTATCATTCTGAGGAAATCCGTGGCAAAGAGAAAACTCCAAGCAGATGATGCTAGAGCTAAACTGGCATTCATTGTCCCCTTCAGTGCCAAGAAGACTCCAGAAATACACCCAGGACCCTCTTGAACTCTTTTAGTGAACTTACTATCACCATCTCCTCAGGCAGAGTGTTCCATAGTCTTACTGCTCTTACCGCAAAGAATCCTCTTCTATGTTGGGGGAGATTTACACTGACGCGCAAAAGGGTAACAATGTTTTGAACTTTTGACTTTCAGGCTCCATATATCAGCATCCACTACAGCTTCAAAAGTGAGACTACCATGATTTTATAGACAATCATCTTGGCTATTGCATACATAAACTGGTCTATGAGCTAGATGATGCTGTTTCTTTTTTCTTGGAAATCTTCTTCATGGATTCTCCTCGATTCGAACCAGTGACCTTTCGCTTGGGAATCAACCTAATAAGACACTGAACTACTAGGGAATGTGAGAACAGGTTGTAATTTGTAATATACAAAACAATTGAAAAGGATTGTACCATGACTAGGAACAAAACAGTAACAATGTAGTTACATGACAAGAATCTGCATAACTAATCATATGCTAAATAGTTCAAAGTCCAATTTATGTGTGAGCCCACTTTCACACAAGCGGCAGCACGGATCCGGCGGGTGAAGGGTCCCGCCAGATCTGTGCTGCCGCAGGTGCACATGTGGGGCCGGAACCGCGCTCCGGTCCCACACCTGCACCATACTCTATTTTGAGGAGGAGGGGGTTAAACTTACCTGTCCCCGCAGCTCCAGAGGGTGATGCGCACAATGGGAAGATTTCCCACAGCGCTCCCTGCTGGAGGGAGGATGGAGCTAAGAGCAAAGGTAAGTGCAGAGTGACGGATCCGTCATGAACTCCATTGAAAGTCAATGGAGGACGGATCCGTTTACTATTGTGTCACACCGAACGGATCCGTCCCCATTGACTTGAATTGGGGGTCATTCCGGATCAGTCTTGGTGCGGATGCCCAGACTGGAGAGCAAACCGCAGCATGTTGCGGTTTGCTCTCCGGTCTGGAGACTGAAGAGAACTGAACGGAATGCTTTTAGGAGCATTCTGTTCTCTTCAGTTCAGTTTTATCCCCATTGACAATGAATGGGGACAAAATTGAAGCGTTTTATTCCGGTATTGAGCCCCTATGACGGAATTCAATACCGGAATATATAAACGCTAATGTGAAAGTAGCCTGAGATAGCCAAGATGATTGTCTATAAAACGTTCAAAGCTATAGTGGACGGTGAGATGTGGAGCCTATGCACAGTGAAGTAAAAAGGTGGATTGTCCGGTGCTGTCACAGGATATTCAGGTAGCTAATGTGGTAATATCGAGGTTACTTTATTTTCAATTCCTCAGGGCAATTAACAGTTATGCTTCTTCATATTAACTGACCTTTAATATAGTGATTTTTTTTTTTGTGTGAAGGGATGCGGGGCGTTATTAGGACGTTTCTACTTTGATTGATGTATCTCTTTTCATATCACTATACTTATGGGAGGATGCTAAAGAAGTATGTGTTGTTCGTATTTCTTATCTAGATGTTGGCTGTTATCTTACTTCTTTTTTACAGAGAACCCGCAATTCTCAGCAGTAGTTAGGCTACTTTCACACTAGCGTTTTTAAATTCCGGTACTGAGTTCCGTCATAGGGGCTCAATACCGGAAAAAAACGCTTCAGTTTTGTCCCCATTCATTGTCAATGGGGACAAAACTGAACTGAAGACAACGGAATGCTCCTGAAAGCATTCCGTTCCGTCTTCAGACCGGAGAACAAACCGCAGCATGCTGCGATTTGCTCTCAGTCCTGGGCATCCACACCAAGACGGATCCGGAATGACCCCCAATGCAAGTCAATGGGGACGGATCCGTTTGGTGTGACACACCAGTAATCCGGATCTGTCCTCCAGTGACTTGCAATGGGGGGGTCATTCCGGATCCGGCTACAGAGATACATACATACATACAGACATACATACATACATACATACACATACATACTCGCATACTCCAGCCAGGGACGCCGGCAGCATGTCTTCACGCGCTTCCTGCGCGCAGCTATGACGTTTCCCCACTGCGCCCAGCAGAGGGCGCTGTGGGGAATCATCATCACTGCGCGCAGGAGGCGCGTGAAGACGTGCTGCCGGCGTCCCTGGCTGGAGTATGTAAGTATGTATGTGTTTGTGTGTATGTGTGTGTATGTATGTATGTTCTCTGTGTCAACATGTGTGGGGCCGGAGCACTGCTGCCGCTAGTGTGAAAGTAGCCTTAGTTCACTCGTTAGTAGTGGAGTCTTTGTTACATATTTAGTCCAGCGCTGGTATCTAAATCAAGGGGCTAATGATCGGTCTATCTCTGCTCTACTTTGTATCTTATCTTCTGTGTTCATAGGCCAGACCGGTTTGTCATTCTGCACTGCTAAAGTTGTAATCTATGAACCATTCAATTATAGAAGGCACTTACATCTGGACCATATTGTCAGATATATTTATTAACTAAATTAGTAAAGAAATAGAAAAAAAAAAACTAAAAAAACTTATATATATATATATATATATATATATAAAAATATATATACAGTAATGGGGAAGGGGAAGCTGTTTTGGGGGAGAAGATGGCTAGAAGGCTGGAGGAGTGTTTAAACTAGGGACTGGGGAGGAGGGTAACCACATTATAGGAGGGGAAGATAGTGCAGATAGAGACCTGGGGCAAGGTAATGGAACTGAGGGAGGAATGGAAGGAGGAACCAGAACAGTTCAGAAGGAAAGGTGCAGGGTAAAAAATATACATAAACCTCTTAATTGTATGTACAATGATGCCAGAAGCCTGACTAATAAAACTGGTGAACTGGAATTAGTGATGTGTGAGGAGGACTATGACATAGTGGGAGTAACTGAGACATAGCTGGATGATAGCTATGACTGGGCAGTCAATGTACAGGGTTACAGTCTGTTTAGAAAGGATTGCCAAAACCGGAGAGGGGGAGGGGTCTGCCTTTATGTAAAGTCCTGACTAAAGCCCACACTCCAGGAAGATATAAGTGAGGGACATGAACATGTGGAGTCACTGTGGGTAGAAATACATGGAGCCAAAAACAATAATAAAATACTAATAGGAGTTTATTATAAACCACCTAATATACCAGATTTAGCCAACTAAGAGAGGCCATAAGCCTAACTAACTGGGACAAAGTCCTCAAAAATAAAAATACAGCCACAAAATGGGATATTTTTAAAAGCATCCTAATATCTAATTGTGAGAGGTACATACCTTATGGGAATAAAAGGATAAGGAACAAGAAAAAAAACAATGTGGCTAAACAGAACTGTAAAGAAAGCAATAAATGACAAAAAGAAAGCATTTAAATCACTAAAACAGAGGGGAGCGAGGAAACATTGAAAAACTATAAGGAAAAAAATAGAATATGTAAAAGACAAACAAAAACAGCCAAACTAGAGACCGAGAGATTAATCACCAAAGAGAGTAAAACTAACCCTAAAATGTTCTTTAATTATATCAATGGTAAAAAGTATAAACCTGAAGGTGTTGGCCCCTTACAGAGTAATGAAGGAGGGGGGGTGCAGAGAGCAATGAGGAGAAAGCAAAGCTACTAAATATCTTTTTCTCCACTGTATTCACTGAGGAAAATAAACTGTCAGATGAAATGCAGAATATAAAAGTAAATTCCCCATCTGCGTCTTAAAAAGATTAAAATAGACAAATCGCCAGGACCGGATGGCATACACCCCCGTATCCTAAGAGAATTAAGTAATGTCATCGCCAGACCCTTATTTCTGATATTTAAGGACTGTATACTGACAGGGAGTGTTCCACAGGATTGGCGCATAGCAAATGTGGTGCCAATATTCAAAAAGGGTCCAAAAACAGAGCCTGGGAACTACAGGCCGGTAAGTTTAACATCTGTCGTGGGTTAACTGTTTGAGGGTTTTCTAAGAGATGCTATCTTGGAGTACTTCAATGAAAATAAGCAAATAACTCCATATCAGCATGGCTTCATGAGGGATCGGTCATGTCAAACCAATTTAATCAGGTTCTATGAGGAGGTTCTAGACTTGACCGCGGCGAATCAATGGATGTTGCATATCTGGACTTCTCCAAAGCATTTGACACAGTACCACATAAAAGGTTAGTATATAAAATGAGAATGCTTGGACTGGGTTTGTCTGTATGTGGGTAAGTAACTGGCTCAGTGATAGAAAACAGAGGGTGGTTATAAATGGTACATACTCAGATTGGGTCACTGTCACTAGTGGGGTACCACAGGGGTCAGTATTGGGCCCTATTCTCTTCAATATATTTATTAATGATCTTGTAGAAGGCTTGCACAGTAAAATATCAATTTTTGCAGATGACACTAAACTGTGTAAAGTAATTAACACAGAAGAGGACAGTACACTGCTACAGATGGATCTGGATAGACTGGAGGCTTGGGCAGAGAAGTGGCAGACGAGGTTTAACACTGACAAATGTAAGGTTATGCATATGGGAAGGAATAATGCAAGTCACCAGTACATACTAAATGGTAAAATATTAGGTAACTCTGACATGGAAAAGGACCTAGGAATTTTAGTAAACAGCAAACTAAGCTGTAGAAACCAGTGTCAGACAGCTGCTGCCAAGGCCAATAAGATAATGGGTTGCATCAAAAGGGGCATAGATGCCCGTGATGAGAACATAGTCCTGCCACTTTACAAATCACTAGTCGGACCACACATGGAGTACTGTGTACAGTTCTAGGCTCCTGTGAAGAAGACAGATATAGCAGAGCTGGAGAGGGTTCAGAGGAGGACAACTAAAGTAATAACTGGAATGGGTGGATTACAGTAGTCAGAAAGATGATCAAAATTAGAATTATTCACTTTAGAAAAAAGACGACTGAGGAGAGATCTAATAACTATGTATAAATATATCAGGGGTCAGTACAGAGATCTCTCCCATGATCTATTTATCCCCAGGACTGTTACTGTGATGAGGGGACATCCTCTGCGCCTGGAGGAAAGAAGGTTTGTACATAAACATAGAAGAGGATTCTTTACAGTAAGAGCAGTGAGACTATAGAACTCTCTGCCTGAGGAGGTGGTGATGGTAAGTTCACTAAAAGAGTTCAAGAGAGGCCTGGATGTATTTCTGGAGGGTAACAATATTACAGGTTATAATTACTAGAGATGGGTCGTTGATCCAGTGAGTTATTCTGACTCCACATTGGAGTCGGGAAGGAATTTTTTCCCCTGAAGAAAATTGGCTTCTATCTCACAGGGGTTTTTGCCTTCCTCTGGATCAACTTACAGGAAAACAGGTCGAACTGGATGGACAGATGTCTTTTTTTCAGGCTTATAAACTATGTTACTATGTTATATTCAAATCAGAGTTCATATCTGCACTGGAAGCTCCTTTGAAGGTTCATGTGAACTGATGGTCAGTAAAGAGCTCTACAATGCATCCAGCACTGCATTGTGGCTGCGAATAAAATTTCAGATGTGAACAGAATCTAACAATGTATATGTTAATACAGGGTTGGGTCTTAAAGCCATTTGTTCAGTGATCAGCCATGCCTAAAAGAATAGGAGTTATATATTTCACTCACTGGAATTGCAGTGATGAAGAAATTCCAGGGTAGCAGTGTCCCAAGGCCTAAGATAAGGAATATAATAGTGACAAAATAGAACCTGTAAAAGAAAGAGAATATGTCATTGGTAGCAGTGGTTCAATACAGCAAAAATGTCACTCATGTTACAAAGCATAACATCTCATACATCCAGATATATGAATATGCACTAGAAATACTGATATTGCACTGTCATTACTAAAAACATAATACAGTAAACGGTGTCTGAACTAGATGTATAAAAATAACTTCATTTGGAAGAAAAGTCATTCATGAACACTGCCAAGACATAAATTGTATAGAATATAATGTTTTTCTGGCTGACTTTTCAATGACACAGGCACCATACAACACATTGCATAAACCAAAGAGACTGAGCATACATGAACATATATCACATCCACAGAAGCCTCATAAGTGGGAACAAATATCTGGCATAGTTTTTAGGTTTTTTCTTTGCATTGCAGGAACAGACAAAACTGGTAATACCGGAAGTTGTCAGTACTGTATAATAACACACTTTACAGCAGAACAGAGAAGAGCAGGTATCTTATAGGCAAAGTACTGCACACAGAGTGGTACACAGAGCAATAAAATAAAACAGATAAAGGAAAGGGTACGTCAAAGGAATGGGGTCAGCAAGACGAAGAGTGAGATAGCTATATGAGGAGAGCAAACAGAATAAGACAAAATAGCTGCTCACTCACTTGTCTTGTGGTTCATCTTTGCGAGGCATCTTGAGGTCTGTGTTCCTCCAGTGCCCTCCACTCTTTCCCAATAAGCTGTGTAGACTGTCAGGAGAGGAGGAGAAACAGTCACGTGGATATTTCCTGAAGCCTGTGAGTGAAAATAATAGGCTGAATTGTGTCCAGGCCCTCCCCATGATATAAAATCCTCCTCTCAGCGACTGTTCCTCCTCCATTACTTATTTTATTTCCCCTGCTGTAATAGTGCCCTGGAATATCCCCAGGTAAAACCTCTGCAGGCTCTCATAGCCCCCTGTAAACTCCTCGAGGATCCTGTAAAACTTGAAACTTTAATCGAGTAGTCTAGTATTTAAGCATGGATTCTGTTCTCACTGCCGTCCACTCAGTACTCTGCTGCACCACCCCCATCCTCCTTGTACAAATCTCAGCATCCACATGGCTCTACCCCATATCAAATAACCTCCATTCATCTCCCTTACCAACCACTGATCACTGAAAGCCAATCTAAGACAATGTTATTTCATCTACATGATAAAGGAGGTAGAGGAATACATTGAACACAGCAGTTACCAGCTAACAGACCTGACAAAACCTAATAGAATAATAAAAGACACAATTCAATAGAAAATTCAATAACAATGCAAGAGGGTACAAGGCAGATTATAAACTTGTTAACCCCTTCTACCCCAGAGGTTTTTTTGACTGTGTTTGTGTTTTGTGCTCCTCGCCTTCCCACAGCCATAACTTTTTTATTTTTCCGTTCACATAGCCTTATGAGGGATTATTTTTTGCAGGACAATTTGTACTTTCCAACACCACCATTTAATGTTGCATAGAATGTAGTGGGAAATAAATTCCAAAGGTGGTAGATTTGGAAACAAAATACCATTTTGCATCAGTTTTACAGTTTTGTTTGTTTTTTTACGGCAGTCATTATGCAGTAAAACTGACTTGTCATTCTCTACTTCAGTACGAATCTGGCAATACCACATATATATAGGTTTCCTTGCATTTTGATACTGAAAAAAAAAATGTTTTTTCTTAGCTGTCATTTTCTGACCCCTATAACTTTTTTTTGTAGTTATGTGTGTGGAGGTGTATCATTTTTTTTGCAGAGCAGTCTGTACTTTTCACTGATACCATTCTGGGGTGTGTACAACTTTTTAATCACTTAATTTTTAGTAGGAGAGAAGAAGCAACAAAAAAAAAAAAAATAGTAAATCGTCCATTTTCACCCTTTTCCGTATGATAGTATGCTCATTTTCATACGCGGCAAGCATTTGTTTTATTTTTTCAAATTTTTTTAATTCTCATTTTATATTTTGTTACACTTTTTTATAGTTCCTTTAGGGAACTATAATAAGCAATCATTAGATTTCTATTGTCATAGACTCCAATGCACTAGCATTGAGTCTATGATGATTTTACTAGTTTCCTATAGAGCTCTGCTATGACAAGGGCTGCCGCACACAAGCTTGGGCATCTCCGATCACCACAAGGGGGAGCCGGAGCATTACCGGATTACCTTATTGTAAGTGTATGCCATTTTGCCTTTAAGGGCTTTTCTGGGATTTTAATATGCACACTTCAATAGGAAGGAGCCATGCAATGGAAGTGAAAGGGACAGCTTGTAATTATACCTGCTCACCGTTGCAATGTCGACAGCAAGCAGGTAAACAATGAAAGGGACGCTGCTCTTACACAGAGCACAGCCTTCTCTTCAAAAAGCTGATAGGCAGGAGTCCGACACCCCCACCTATCTGATATCGATGACCTATCCTAACGATTAGGTCATCAATATTAAAATACCAGTAAACCCCTTTAAAGGGAACCTGTCACGTCAGAAACACATTTCAAACGGAGAGCATTACCTTATAGTTGCCCCTGTCTTTTCCTAATGATGGGTTTGATGTGTTAAACGGAGGCTCATTTGGTGAACAAAACGATCTTTTAAGCGCCATCAGCGCTGTCTTTCAGGTCCCTTTCAAGTCAAGGGGGCAGTGGCTTCCTTGCTTGAAGTCAAGGTAAGCACGCCCCCTCTCTGGTGATTGACAGGATGCAGCGCTCCCATGTCCTGGCCGCTCGGCTTTAGAGGCGCACTGCGCATGCGCCAGCCAGTGCGAGCGGGAGCGCTCGCTATTCTTTTAGCTTCCTGCTGCGCTGTAGCCGGGCGGGCAGCAGCAGCAGGACATGGGAGCGCGCCTTCTGCATCCTGTCAATCACCAGAGAGGGGGCGTGCTTACCTTGACTTCAAGCAAGGAAGCCACTACCCCCTTGACTTGAAAGGGACCTGAAAGACAGCGCTGATGGCGCTTAAAAGATCGTTTTTTTCACCAAATGAGCCTCCGTTTAACACATCAAACCCATCATTAGGAAAAGACTGGGGGCAACTATAAGGTAATGCTCTCCGTTTGAAATGTGTTTCTGACGTGACAGGTTCCCTTTAAAGATGCAACATTCTAAGAACCATAACTTTATTTTTGCATTGGTATAGCTCTATAAAGGTTTTTTGTATGGCACCATTTGGGGGTTTTGATGATGCATTATGTTCAGTTCTCTGTATCTATGATTTAGTCTTATAATTTTAACATGTTTTCCTATTGCTGTTGGCTCTATATGAGTATCCTCTTTTTGCATTTGTCATGTGTATTGCCGACTAGTCGACCAAGACCTGGAGAACAACACAATAGGGATATAATTAAATCAACTTACTACTGTCTAACAATTTTACTGTTGTAAGTTTATCTGGAAAATGATAAATAAATACTTTAAAAAAAAAAACCTTACTACTGTCTACATCAAAGCTGTCAGGGCCCTTCTGATGACCTCCCATGGAGACTGGACAATGGGGACACTACACCTTCCTGGCTGCACATTTATTGTCGGGATGCTCCTTGCAGTGCCCTGAATAATAAATGCAGCCTTCTCTGCTGATGGGCAACTAGAAACTGCTAAAGATGCCCCCCATATAGATATTTTAGGACTTAGGCTACTTTCACACTTGCGTTTTGTAATTCCGGTATTGAGTTCCGTCATAGGGGCTCAATACCGGAATAAAACGCTTAAAGGGGTTGGCCACCCTAAGTATCAAAAATCCAAAGTTCCCCCAGACAATAGCCAACACTATAAAGGATTTCTCAGGTGACATGTACTGGCTGTACGTCATTTATCTAACCTGTTCAACATGACACACTTCCCTGGAGGAGCTCCCTCAGACAGGCTGTGTGGGAGGAGGAGCAGCTGCAAAGTGAAAGTAAAAATCCCAGCATGCACTGCAGCAAGCATGTCTAGAGGAGCAGTCACATGACCTCCCCGCCCACCTGTGTTCCCATAGAGACAAGAGCCCCTTAGATAATATCAATAACCCAGTTATCAGTAAATAACTGTTGTACAGGCATAGCAATAGAAAGAACGCCCCAGTCCCAACAGTAAAGGAGGGGGGGGGGGTTTACCCTTTTCATAAATTTGCTGTGGGGCCCAGCCATTTCTAGTTGTGCCACTGGATGTAAGCCAAAAACAGAATGAGGGGGGGAGTTATCAATTCCCTTGTTCCTAAAAAGTGGCGTTAAAAAGTTGCAAACTATGGGACAGATTTATCAAAACTGGTGTAAAGGAAAACTGGCTTGATTGCCCATAGCAACCAATCAGATTCCACCTTTCATTTTTCAAAGCTCCTTTGGAAAATGAGAGGTGGAATCTGATTGGTTGCTATGGGCAACTAAGCCAGTTTTCCTTTACAGCAGTTTTAATAAATCTCCCTCTATGTGTTTGCAAATTTTCAACTGCGCTTTCTTTTTTAAGGGCGTGACAATGGCAGAGACAGGGCATGACCAGTCACCCCAACAAATTTATGTTCATTTTCACCAGTTTTCTGACTCAAATGAAGCCAGAAATCTATGGCAGCTCTGAGCTGTCATAGATTTCTGTTTAGGTGCACGGACTGCACAAATCGATCTGCTGACATACAGAGGAGCTGTCTATCATCATACGACCTGCTCCCAGCTGACAGCCCATCAATCATCTATGAATATATGACTACCCTTCATCTAGGAAAAAAGGGAAAATGAGTGTAGTCAAATAGCTATATATAACGTACAGGGGGGTCGCAAGTCACTATATATAAAGTACAGGGGGTCACACATCACTATATATAATGTACAGGAGTTCATACATCACTCTATATAATGTACAGGGGGTCACACATCATTATATATAATGTACAGGGGGTCACACATCATTATATATAATGTACAGGGGGTCACACATCATTATATATAATGTACAGGGGGTCACACATCTGTATATACAGTATAAACGGGGTCACTGTACAGGGGTTCATAGATCTCTCTATGCAGTGGTGGGGGGTCACACATCAGTATATACAGTGTATGGTGGTGGTGGGTCAACTATTACTGTATACAGGGGGTCACACATCACTATATACAGTATAAAGTGGTGATCACATATCACTGTATTGGGGGCATCATGTATCACTATATACAGTGTGCAGGAATGAGAGGGCACATATTTACAGATGACATCAGTGACTGCTGCTGATATCACTGACCTCAGCCATACTGACAGCTCAGAAGGGGTTAAAGCTCCTGACCTGTTGGTCTGGCTGGAATAAACATGTCTGTGATAAGATCATATTGCAGAGTGGTCATAGACAGGACAGACACTAGGATTGCTCACACTTTGTTGTCCACAGCACCTTCCTGGCTCTGCTACAAAACTGCAGTCAGTGAGGTCAATCACAGCTTCTCCTCAGTCTCTCTTCCTCTTGCAAAGTTTCTTTATTTCAGCTTCTAACAAGTTTCTCTACTAAGCCCCTTCAGCCCTGTATAGTTAGAACTGCAGTCACAGCAGAAGGAAACTTCTCTGACACAAGAAGGGTGCCTTTAGGACCCAGGAGCAGCACACTCTTTCCATGGACTAGTGCACGTGCAGGCATGGACGAGACAGGCAGGTGTGAGAACAGCACAGAGGGGGCGTGGCTGCCAATAGCAAGGGAACCAGGCAGATCTGCTGCAGAAGATATATTATTAAGTTTATTGTCTCCCTGCTTTCTTTAGAGTTTTAATAAGTGCTAACAAAGTGGCCAATCCCTTTAAGTTTTGTCCCCATTCATTGTCAATGGGGACAAAACTGAACTGAAGACAACGGAATGCTCCTGAAAGCATTCCGTTCAGTCTTCAGACCGGAGAGCAAACCGCAACATCCTGCGGTTTTCTCTCTGTACTGTTTATCCGTACCAAGACGGATCCGGAATGACCCCCATTGGAAGTCAATGGGGACGAATCCGTTTGGTGTGACACACTCAGTAAATGGATCCGTCCTCCATTGACTTTCAATGGAGTTCATGACGGATCCGTCCACAGCACACCACACATGACAGACACATACACAGACATACACACAGACATACACACAGACATACACACAGACATACACACAGACATACACACATGCTCCCAGCAGCTCCGCACATCACAGGAGGAGGAGGACTGCGCGCACATAGGAAGATTCTCCCTCCAGCAGAGAGCGCTGTGGGGAATCTTCCTATGTGTGCACCGTCCTCCTCCTCCTCCTGTGCGGAGCTGCTGGGAGCATGTAAGTATGTCTGTGTGTATGTCTGTGTGTATGTCTATGTGTGTGTGTAAGTGTGTGTGTGTGTATGTGACACGTGTGGGGCTGGAGTGCTGCTCCGGATCCTCACGTGTACCTGTGGCAGCACGGATCCGGTGGCACCCTTAACCCGCCGGATCCGTGCTGCCGCTAATTTGAAAGTGGCCTTAACCTACAAATGGGACAGTGATCTTCATAGAGACCTGAATGTAGACCCTAGTTGGACCTGATGCTGAGGCCAGTACCCAGAAGGATAACAAAGGAAATACTCATATTTTTGGACTATAAGACAAACCCCAGATTTAGACAACAGAATATTAAAAAAAACATTTTCTACTTATTAAACCTTCTCTTGTGGTTTGATTAAGTGGAGGGGTCAAGGTTACTAACTTTGAGGTCTTGCGTAGAGGAGGTTAAGAGTTTTGGTCAGCTCCTGTTAACCTTAGTGTGACATCTGCACAGCTTCATGAGGGATCGGCCATGTCAAACTAATTTAAACCGTTTGAGGAGGTAAGTTCTAGACTTGACTGCGGTGAGTCAATGGATGTCACATATGTGGACTTCTCCAAAGCATTTGACATGGTACCACATGAAAAGTTAGTATATAAAATGAGAATGCTTGGACTGGGAGAAAATGTCTGTATGTGGGTAAGTAACTGGCTCAGTGATAACAGAGAGTGGTACACACTCAGATTGGGTCACTGTCACTAGTGGGGTACAACAGGGGTCAGTATTGGGCCCTATTCTCTTCAATATATTATTTATTTGTAAAAGAAAAAGAGATGTATGGAACCTGTTTTCCGGCACTGCTGGCAGTTCAAGGAAGTAGTCGGTTTATCAGTTGATGTTCCTTATTGTATAAAATCAACACGTTTCAAGGGCGGAGTGCCCTCTTCATCAGGATATTAACAAACAAAGGTTGTTATTTATCCTGATGAAGACGGCACTCCGCCCCTGAAACGAGTTGATTTTATACAATAAACTGATAAATTTTATACAATCAACCGATAAACTGACTACTTCCTTGAACTGCCAGCAGCGCCGGAAAACAGGTTCCATACATCTCTTTTTCTTTTACAAATATCTGTGAACGATCGAGGACAGAACCAGGAAGGAACAAGGGCAGTAGCACGGCAATCCCTTGTACTGGTTGGGACTAAAACCAGTGAAGCCCTCTAAGCCGTTGTGATTTTCTCACAACAGAATCTGGTAAGCGCATATTTATTCTGCTACCGCTCTTCATGATCTAGGCAATACTACACAGGCGCTGTATGTTTTTTTTGTGCTTTTTTCTACATGTATACAATATATTTATTGATGATATTGTAGAGGGCTTGCACAATAAAATATCAAATTTTGCAAAATACACTAAACTGTGTAAAGTAATTAAAGGGGTTATCTGATCCTGTAAACACCTGCGAAATGCCGGCTCCCTCATACAGAACATATTTACCTGATCTCTGACGTCTGCGAATTCCTGCACGGCCGCCACTGCATCTCCTCGTCATGCAGATCACAACATACGGGAGTTGCAGCCAATAGCAGGCCGCGACAGTAACTTGCTTCAATAGACTCACGGGTAACATCACACGTGATACAAAAGGGGGCAGGTAACCGTTGCGGCCTACTTTTGGCTGCATCCCCCCATATGTTGTGATCTGCAAGACGGGGAGATCCAGCGGCAGCTGTCCAGGGATCTGGAGGGACGCAGGCATCGGGGACCAGGTAAATATGTTCTGTATGAGGGACCTGGCATTTCGTGGGATGTTTACAAGATTGGATAACTCCTTCAACACAGAAGAGGACAGTACACTGCTACAGATAGATCTGGATAGATTAGAGGCTTGGGCAGAGAAAATGAGGTTTAACACTGGCAAATGTAAGGTTATGCACATGGGAAGGAATAATGCAAGTCACCAGTACATACTAAATAGTAAAACACTGGGTAACACTGACATGAAAATGGACCTAGGAATTTTAGTAAACAGCAAACTAAGCTGCAGAAACCAGTGTCAGACAGCTGCTGCCAAGGCCAATAAGATAATGGGTTGCATCAAAAGGGGCATAGATGCCCGTGATGAGAACATAGTCCTGCCACTTTACAAATCACTAGTCAGACCACATATGGAGTACTGTGTACAGTTCTGGGCTCCTGTGAACAAGGCAGACATAGCAGAGCTGGAGAGGGTTCAGAGGAGAGGAACTAAAGTAATAACTGGAATGGGTGGGGTTATTCAGTCAGTACAGAGATCTCTCCCATCATCTATTTTTCCCCAGGACTGTGATGAGGGGACATCCTCTGCGTCTGGAGGAAAGAAGGTTTGTACAAAAACATAGAAGGGGATTCTTTACGGTAAGAGCAGTGAGGCTATGGAACTCTTTGCCTGAGGAGTTGGTGATGGTGAGTTCACTAAAAGTGTTCAAGAGGGGTCTGGATGTATTTCTGGACTGTAATAATATTAGGCTAGGGCTACATGGCAACATGTTTTGCGCAACAATAAGTTGTGTGACAAAAAGTGCACAACTACATTGCGACATCTCACAGGACATTCATGTCACACAATATTTTTTGTAATAATAGTCAGCGGTGTCACACTGTGATGCGACAGTCGCACAAAAACGTTGCAGCGTGTCGCAGTGTGACACCATTGACTATCATTATAAAATGTTGCATGTAGTCCTAGCCTTACAGGTTGTGCCATGTAGCCCTAGCTTTACAGATTACAGTTACTAGATTTCTGGAGAAGGGTCGTTGATCCAGGGAGTTATTATGACTGCCTGATTGGAGTCAGGAAGGAATTTTTTTCCCCTAAAATGAGGAAAATTGGCTTTCATCTCATGGGTTGTTTCTTTTTTTTTTTTTTTTTTTTTTGGGGGGGGGGGGGGGGTCACTTTTTGGGAGTTTTACTATATTTGAGAGTCTCTTCAAATTGACATGATACTAGAGTTGTCACAATACCAAAATTTTGATTCGATTTCGATACCAAGAAAAAGTATTCGATACTCGATACCATGCCGAAAAAATAAAACACAAAAAAAATCTGTGTGCCCCATCAGCCCACCGTGCCAGTATCAGACCTCAGATCAGCCCACCGTGCCCCCATCAGACCTCAGATCAGCCCACCGTGCCCCCATCAGACCTCAGGGCAGCCCATCGTGCCCCCATCAGACCTCAGGGCAGCCCACCGTGCCCCCATCAGACCTCAGGGCAGCCCACCGTGCCCCCATCAGACCTCAGGGCAGCCCACCGTGCCCCCATCAGACTTCAGGGCAGCCCACCGTGCCCCCATCAGACTTCAGATCAGCCCACTGTGCCCCCATTAGAATAAAATAAAAAACTCTTACCTCTCCTGCGCCGCGGCTCCGCTCGGGCGCTCCTGCGTCTTCTCCTCCTGGCGCTGTACTGTCACCTGACTGCGTGCAGCGTCAGGTCAGAGTGCGCGCACTACATCCTGACGCTGTACGTGGTCAGGACAGTGCAGCGCTGACAGAAGAAGACAGAGGAGCGCCAGAGCGGAGCCGCGGCGCAGGAGAGGTAAGAAAGTTTTTTTATTTTAGCTGCCAAAAGTATCGAAAAAGAGCAAATTCCAGTACCGAATCGATACTGGTATAAAAGTATCGATTCAGTATCGAAATTTTGATACCCGCGACAATCCTACATGACACCCAAAAACCTTTCAAGCAAAATCTGCCCTGTAAAAACCATATGGTGATCATTCCCTTCTGAGCCCTGCGGTGTGTCCATACAGCAGTCTACCACAGCATAGTTCACATAGTTAATACGGTCGAAAAAAGACATAAGTCCATCAAGTTCAACGAAGGGATAATAATAATAATAATAATAATAATATGTATTTATATAGCGCCACCATATTCCGTAACGCTTTACAAATTCATAAGGGATAGGTGGGGACGCGAATCCCAGAAGGAAGTGAGACTCGGATTTCTACACATTAAAGGGGTTGTCTCCCTTCAGTAAGTTGTATTCATCATGTAGAGAAAGTTAATACAAGCCACTTACTAATGTATTCTTAATATCCATATTGCTTCATTTGCTGACTGGATTCATTTTTCCATCACATTATACATTGCTCGTTTCCATGGTTACAGACCACCCTGCAATCCATCAGTGGTGGTCGTGCTTGTACACTATAGAAAAAAAAATAAGCCTCTCTGGTGGCCGGGACCATAGGACCACACATAGGCTGATGCTTTTTCCTATATTGTGCAAGCACGACCGCCACTGATGGATTGCAGGATGGTCTGTAACCATGGAAATGAGTAGTGTATAATGTGATAGAAAAATGAATCCAGCCAGCAAAGGAAGCAATATGGATAATAACAATACATTAGTAAGTGGCTTGTATTAACTTTCTCCACATGATAAATGCCACTTACTGAAGAGAGACAACCCCTTTAATGTAATTTGCTTTCAAGAATTCATCTAAAGCCTTTTTAAAACGGTCCTCTGTTCCTGCTGTGACCACGTCCTGAGGAAGTCTATTCCACAGTTCTTACAGCATATGGGATGTTTCTGTAAACTAAAGAATTAGGGTAATTAATATGGCGGCTTGTTTTTCTGTTAAAGGGGCTATCCAATTTCTCAAACAGCCCCCCCCCCCCCATTTGCTGGGCCCCTCACAGGTTATATAGATATTCCGCTCCCCGCGCTGATCCTGGTCCCGCACCACTGCTGCTGTTTCTCCCTGTACATGGATGAAAACATCCGGTGGCAGGGGGGGATGGGGGCGGTGTGGAGACACCCAATGGCAGGCGGGGATGGGAACGAGCCTCCTTAGCATTGCGGGTGACGCTTGGGAGGCTTGTCCCCACCTGCCATTGGCTGCTCCCCCCTGACACCGGATGTTTCCATCCGTGTATAGGGGAAGCAGCAGCGGTGGTGCGGGGACAGTATATTACCTGTGAGGGGTCCAGCACATGGGGGGGCTGTTTGAGAATTTGGATAACCCCTTTAACCAGGGCTGTGGAGTCGGTAAGCCAAAGCCCTGACTCCAACTCCGACTCCTCAATTTCCCCTCACCCCGACTCCGACTCCCGACTCCAACTCCTACTCCCTCATACATGGAGCATGTTTAAGTGATAACTTTAAACAAATTTGCATAAAATCAATAATACAGATAAGTCATGACAAAAACAGTCTGTAATCTATCAGGCTTCTCTGGGTACAGCTCACTTAGGGCCTAATGAGAGGCGTAGCTAGAGGTTCAGCACATGGGGGGGTGAAACATACTTGAGTGGGCCCCCCACTTATTGGCTTCCCAAACGCACGTTTCCAACTTCACAGGCACATACTACTAGTTGTGGTTATAATACTGTATTAGCAAGATGACTATATAAACTGCTAGATCATCTATGCTGTTAAGTACAGTACAATAGACTTTCTACATACCCTACTCTAAATACTCTACCACATAATGCAGTAAAATATAGGATTAATAGGAGTAAAAAAAGGGGACTCATGTTAAAGGAAATCTGTCCCCAGCTTTTACATCACTAAACTAACAGTCCCTTGCCCCCATCAGACTTCAGATCGGCTTAATGTGCCCCCATCAGACCTCAGATCAGCGTATTGTACCCCCATCAGACCTCAGATCAGCAGAATGTGCCCCCATCAGACCTCAGATCAGCAGAATGTGCCCCAATCAGACCTCAGATCAGCAGAATGTACCCCCATCAGACCTCAGATCAGCAGAATGTACCCCCATCAGACCTCAGATCAGCAGAATGTGCCCCCATCAGACCTCAGATCATTAGAATGTGCCCCCATCAGACCTCAGATCGGCTTAATGTTCCCCCATCAGACTCCATAATGGAAGTGCTCACTTGTATTCGCCTGATTGTACTAAAGCCATCCCTGCTGGGCCCCCCCAGAGGTATTGGGCCCAGAGCATCGCCTCCCCTGCCCCCCTCTCCCCCCAGTAGCTACGCCTCTGGGCCTGATGTATGAAAACTGTCTAGGTCTAAGACTTTTTTTGTTGCCCATAGCAACCAATCAGAGATCCCCTTTCATTTCTCCAGAGCACTATATGAAATGAAAGGGGAGCTCTGATTGGTTGCTATGGGCAACAAAGAAACTTCTACACCTAGACAGTTTTCATACATAAGGCTCTAGGTATCAGCAGCAGATAGAAGCCATGAGAGCAGCTAACCTCCCCAAACATGAGCTCAGAGGAAACATAAAGCATAAAGAGAGAACATGCACTGGACATAAAGGGCAGCACACAGTCATCTCAACTAAAAGCCTAAATCCTTAGATCAGGAACAGACATTTATAGGACATTTCATCATTTTCACAAATTCTTATAAAAATATATTCAGCATTGAACTAAATGTACTAATTCATTATATATTTTAGGAGTCGGAGTCGGTCCATTTTATACCGACTCCGACTCCACCAAAATGGTGACCGACTCCGACTCCACGACTCCGACTCCACAGCCCTGCCTTTAACCCTTGCTTGTTACAGTTAAAAAAAAAAAAAAAATATATATATATATATATATTACGATTGAAAATCCACAGAAAGTTAAACATTTTACCTACATTTTCCTTTAATCCTTGTTACAAACAAGGGTTAATAAAGTTTATAAAAATCAGTTTTGAATAATTTGAAAATTATAAAAATTGCTTCTAAATTCTAAGCCTTATAACTAAAAAATAAAACAACATTTACAAAATGATAGCAACATAAACTAGACAGATGGTGAATGGTAACTAATAACTATTTTGTTTGGTATTACTATCTGCCTTAAAAGAAGAAATTAAAATTTTGGAAATACAAATATTTTTACATTTTCTGCAAATTTTGGATTTGTTTTAATAAATAAAATTTACGACTACTATTAAGTAAGATGTGTCATGAGAAAATCTCAGAATTGATTGGAGTAAAGGCATTCCAAAATTGCCACTCCATTCAACCCACCAGGCCTGAGAAGCAGAGTAGCGTGCTAGCCAATCACTGACAGCCCTACGGAGATGAATGGAGCAGAAGCACTCACATTCATTTCGGGCATTTGAGGAAACCTATCACTTGATCACTGGGAGTCCCACTGGTCAAAACCCCACCGATCAGAAACATTTATCCTGTTTTTAAAAGTTTTGTCTGTTTTCCTATATTGATGACCTATTCTCAGAATAAGACCTCTTTCACACGAACGTTCTGTTTTGCGGTCCGCAAATTGCGGATCCGCAAAAAAAAACGGATGGCGTCCGTATGGCATCCGTATTTTTTGCGGATCCATTGTAACATTGCCTATCCTTGTCCGCAAAACGGACAAGAATAGGACATGTTATATTTTTTTTGCGGGGCTACGGAACGGGCAAACGGATGCGGACAGCACACAGTATGTTCTCAGTATTTTTTGCGGACCCATAGAAATGAATGGGTCCGCATTTTTCACGTGAAAAATGCGGATCGGAGTCCGCAAAAAATACTGTCGTGTGAAAGGGGCCTAAGTGATCAATATCAGATCGGCAGAGGTCCAACACCTGGCAACACCGCTGTTCAGCTGATGAAGAGAACGCAGCGCTCCTGCGAGCAATGAGGTCTCTTCACTGTTTACCTGCTCGCTGTCCACACTGTGGCAGCAAGCAGGTGTAATTACAACTCCTTTGCCTCATTTACTTGCATGGGATGGAATTTAACTACATCTGCTCCTCCCCATTGAATTAAATAGGAGGAAGGAGCTATAATTACAGCTGCTTGCTGATGCAATGTCAGCGGAAAGCAGGTAAACAGTGATAAGAAAGCAGCACTTGCAGGAGTGCTGCTTTCTCTTCAAACAGCTGATAAGGGGGTTGCCGGGAGTTGGACCCAGCCAATCTGATATTGAGTGGATGTTGTGTCTTTAAACATGTCGGGCGCTTCACAGCTGAGCAGACACCGGGGAATCATGCCTGTGATCTGCAATAAGGCAGATTAGGCTACTTTCACATTAGCGTTATGGAATTCCGGTATTGAGCTCCGTCATAGGGGCTCAATACCGGAATAAAACGCTTCCGTTTTGTCCCCATTCATTGTCAATGGGGACAAAACTGAACTGAAGACAACGGAATGCTCCTGAAAGCATTCCGTTCAGTCTTCAGACCGGAGAACAAACCGCAACATGTTGCGGTTTGCTCTCCGTACTAGTTATCCACACCTAAACGGATCCGGAATGACCCCCAATGCAAGTCAATGGGGACGGATCCGTTTGGTGTGGACACACTTGTAAACGGATCCGTCCTCCATTGACTTTCAATAGAGGTTATTCCGGATCCGTTTAAACGCTAATACAACCGGATCCGGAATTACGGATCCACAAGGTTGTATTACTCAGTACGGATCCGGAGGGTGAAGGGACCCGCCGGATCCGTACTAACGCTAGTGTGGAAGTAGCCTTACAGACATTTTTACTCCTCAGATGTCGTGGTCAATTGTGACCACAGCATTTGTTGCGGCTTTGCTCCCAAGGCCAGAACACCTTCCTCTCATTGCAGTTGGGAAAGGCGTTCATCTGTGATGATAGTCCTCAGCCTGTACTAGCTCATCCCATTGGTTTTCAATGGGATTCAGGTCTGGAGAAACTGCAGGTCATTCCATTTGAGGTACCCTAGGCTCCAGCAGCCGCTCCCTAATGATGTGACCTTGATAAGCTTGTCATCCATAAAGATGAAATTAGGCCTGTGTTGTTCATGCAGAGGCACAATGACTGGATTAAAGATGTTATTCAAGTAGTATGGGCTTGTCACTGTACCATTCAAGTGTAGGGCAGTTCGTTATTGACTAGACACACCTGCCCACACTAACACCACCACATGAAAACCAGACCCTTCTTGGCCAGAAGGGGGCTATCACTATAACAGAGGCACAATCTTTCTGAATCTTTTTGAGGACTCCTGGCAACAACTTCGGGGGGGAAAAGGCATAGAGAAGACCCTTCCTCCAGGACTGGGCGAAAGCATCTACTGCTAACAGGAAGTCCTGTGGGAAAAGGGAAACTAATTCCTCTACTTTTCTGTTTAATCTGGTGGCAAACAGGTCTATGGAAGGAACTGCCCAGCGGATAGCAATCTGGTTGAAAATCTCATGGTCTAGGGACCACTCCCCCTGACATAGGCGGTGAGGGCTGAGAAAGTATGTTTATGTTGTCCTTGCCCCTCAAATGAACTGCTGAGAGAGAAGCTAGGGAATCCTCTCCAAGACTGAAAATCTGGTGGCCGAGGGACATAAGATTCTGAGACCTGGTACCCCCCTGTCTGTTTATATAAGCCACCGTGGTTACATTGTCGGAATAAATTCTGACGTTTGTGCCCCATACCATCGGAAGACTCTGTAAAAGGGCTAACAGGACCACCTTCAGTTCCTTGAAATTGTGGGATTGTCGAAGGGAAGAACTGTCCTAAACTCCCTGAAGCAACAGAGAGTCCAGGTGAGCACCCCAGTCCGAGGGGCTGGCGTCCGTGGTCAGGTAGAGAACATCCTCCCTGTTCCATGGAACCCCCTTCTCCAGATTCCGCAGATCCACCCACCACCCCAGAGAAACAAGTCTGAGGAGATAGGATGAACTCCGAATCTAGAGAAAGGAGGCTCTTGTCCCACACATCCAGGATCTGAAGCTGAAGGGTTCTCGAGTGATACTGAGCCCATTCTACCCCCGGAATAGCAGCCGTCATGAAACCCAGTATTGACATGGCCGACCTCAAGGAAACTGACCGAAGAGAGAGTAGCAGCTGAACTCTCTCCCTGATCAGAAGCGCCTTCTGGGGAGGTAACAGATACTTCTGGATCCTGGAGTCCAAAATCACCCCCCAGGAAACTGCACCTCTGAGATGGAATCAGACAGGATTTTTCAAATTTACCTCCCAACCTAAGTCCTCCAGAACCTCCCTTAGCCAGGATACCTGCTCTCTGAGGGACTGGCCTGACTGGGCTATGGGCAGGAAGTTGTCCAGGTAAGGGACTATAATCACATCCCTTTCCCTGACATGAGCCATCATCTCTGACAATATCTTTGTAAAGATTCTGGGAGCTTGGGAGAGTCCAAAGGGTAGGGCCCGAAACTGATAATGTATAGTCTCTGAATCTACCTGAATTGCCACTCTCAAAAAGCTCTGGTAATCTGGATGGATTGGGACATGGTAGTATGCATCCCAGAGATCTAACGTCGCCATTGAACACTGGGGAAAGAGGTTGTTTAGGGTTGACCTGATTGATTCCATGCAAAACTTCCCGTACACCAGGAATTGATTCAAGCATTTCAGGTTTATTATAGTGCGGAAAAGCCCATTTGGTTTCTTTACCAGAAAAGGGGTTGAGTAAAACCCTTTCCCCATCTCCTGGTTTGGAACCTTCATCAACACTCTTTTTTGTAGAAGGGAGATTATCCCTCAAGCCACCAACAAAGCCCGGGCCCCCAAAGCTCCACTCCTGGCGAAGCCGACTGAGAACAGGGCTGACTGTTTCTGAGGGTCTGACCTGTAATCTGTGACAACAAACTTTTATCCTTGTGCTGCCTGAAACTTTAGTTTTAGACCCTCTCTGATGACCAGGGCTGTGGAGTCGGAGTCGTGGAGTCGGTGACCATTTTGGTGGAGTCGGAGTCGTAGGTATAAAATGGACCGACTCCTAAAATATGTACTATAAATATTATATATAAATATATATAATAAATTGGTACATTTAGTTCAGTACAGTATGTGCTGAATATATTTTCATAAGAATTTGGGAACATGATGAAATGTCCTATCTGTTCTATTCCTGAACTAAGCATTTAGGCTTTCAGTTGAGATGACTGTGTGATGCCCTTCATGTAGATGCTCAGAAGTGAAACTCCTCTCCTACAGATCAGAGGAAAAATGCACTGGGAAGGAAAGGCTGTACTCATCTCAGAGAAAACAGGATTACAGGGGTTTTCCTCTAGTTACAAAAATTAGCTTTCAACATAAAGGGACAGTTAAAAGATGACATTTTCTAAATACAGTGGTCAGTAGATTTTACTTTAGTCATGAACTATAAATAGTTCAGCAGGTCTCTCACTGTACACAGGTTTCTATGGTAACCTGCAGACCATTATAACTGTTATCTGATTGGCTGAGAGCAAGAGTGACCTCACCCCCACGGAATGATGCGACTGAGCTCTGAGTGATTACCTGCAGTAAGCAAAATGTGTTGTCAGGACTGAGAAGGATGCAGGGATGTGGAGTCGGTAACCCAAAGCCCCGACTCCAACTCTGACTCCTCAATTTCCCCTCACCCAACTCCCGACTCCGACTCCTACTCCCTCATACATGGAGCAGGTTTAAGTGATAACTTTAAACAAATTTGCATAAAATCAATAGTACAGATAAGTCATGACAAAAACAGTTTGTAATCTATCAGGCTTCTCTGGGTACAGCTCACTTAGGGCCTGATCAGAGGCGTAGCTAGAGGTTCAGCACATGGGGGGGCGAAACATACTTGAGTGGGCCCCCCACTTATTGGCTTCCCAAACGCACGTTTCCAACTTCACAGGCACATACTACTAGTTGTGGTTATAATACTGTATTAGCAAGATGACTATATAAACTGCTAGATCATCTATGCTGTTAAGTACAGTACAATAGACTTTCTACATACCCTACTCTAAATACTTTACCACATAATGCAGTAAAATATAGGATTAATAGGAGTAAAAAAGGGGACTCCTATGTTAAAGGAAATCTGTCCCCAGCTTTTACATCACTAAACTAACAGTCCCTTGCCCCCATCAGACCTCAGATCGGCTTAATGTGCCCCCATCAGACCTCAGATCAGCGTATTGTGCCCCCATCAGACCTCAGATCAGCAGAATGTGCCCCCATCAGACCTCAGATCAATAGAATGTTCCCCCATCAGACCTCAGATCAGCAGAATGTTCCCCCATCAGACCTCAGATTGGCTTAATCTGCCCCCATCAGACCTCAGATTGGCTTAATGTGCCCCCATCAGACCTCAGATCAGCAGAACGTTCCCCCATCAGACCTCAGATTGGCTTAATCTGCCCCCATCAGACCTCAGATCGGCTTAATGTGCCCCCATCAGACCTCAGATCGGCTTAATGTGCCCCCATCAGACCTCAGATCAGCAGAATGTTCCCCCATCAGACCTCAGATCAGCAGAATGTACCCCCATCAGACCTCAGATCATCAGAATGTGCCCCCATCAGACCTCAGATCGGCTTAATGTGCCCCCATCAGACTCCATAATGGAAGCGCTCACTTGTATTCGCCTGATTGTACTAAGGCCATCCCTGCTGGGCCCCCCCAGAGGTATTGGGCCCAGAGCATCGCCTCCCCTGCCCCCCTCTCCCCCCAGTAGCTACGCCCCTGGGCCTGATGTATGAAAACTGTCTAGGTCTAAGACTTTTTTTGTTGCCCATAGCAACCAATCAGAGCTCCCCTTTCATTTCTCCAGAGCACTATATGAAATGAAAGGGGAGCTCTGATTGGTTGCTATGGGCAACAAAGAAACTTCTACACCTAGACAGATTTCATACATAAGGGCCCTAGGTGTTTTACATCAGCAGCAGATAGAAGCCATGAGAGCAGCTAACCTCTCCAAACATGAGCTCAGAGGAAACATAAAGCATACAGAGAGAACATGCACTGGACATAAAGGGCAGCAGTGGCGTAGCTAGAACTGACTGGGCCCCCCCCCCCATGACCCTCCTGGCATCAAATTTCTTCATATGTAACAGTGGGTTCACATCACGTTTTTCCTATCCGTTTGATATTGATAAAAAAGGTACCATATACAAATATGCAGCTCACCACGTTTTTGTATCCTGCAGAGTCCAGTACAAAAAATGCATATGTTAACGTATATGTTGTTTTACAATGAAACTGTATGGTGAACGGACGCCACCGTATGGATCAGTCTGAGGCATCTGTTAATGTATACATTTTTTGTATACATTAAACAGATGGGAAAAATGTGATGTGAACCCGGCCTTAGTGCCAGAATAAGCAGCAGGACACAGCGGGGCAGAGAGGCCGCCATGTACTGACAGCGCAGAACCTGGTCCTGGTGGTCAGGAGTGAGGACCGTGTTTCCCAAGGATCATTTATTTATTGGGAAATACAGGGCACAGTGTAATATACTGGGATCTATATACTATAAAGATATTAGCCCTACCCTGGAATCATAAGACAATTAGGGGGTCATTTATTAAAACAGAAATATACCTATATTAAGCGTATTTCTGACACAGATTTTGGCGCACAGGTCCTTTGCGCCACAATCTGCTACTTTTCCCCACTAATGTCAGGTCTAAAAAAGGTGGAGTGGGCAAGAAAGGGGATACAGTTATTGCCATACAGTTATTGGATAACACCACCATACAGTGACTGGATACTTCCATACAGTGACTGGATAAAACCGCCATACAGGAATTGGATAACACCACCATACAGTCACCGGATACCGCCATACAGTGACTGCGTAATACCACCATACAGTCACCGGATACCTCCATACAGTGACTGGATAACACCACCATACAGACACCGGATAGCACTGTCATACAGGGACTGGCTAACGCCGCCATACACTAGATAACACCTCCATACAGTGACCCAATAAAAGGGTATAACAGGGCACAGTACAGGGTATGGTAAGATGGCACAATGCAGGGTATAATGGAGCACAGTACGGGGTGGGGGGGCACAGTCACATGACCCTAAGTCATTAGAAGGACACCACCATAATGAGAGGCAGAGGTGTGAGACAGGGGCCAGGGGCCCTGGATGGACAGGAGGGGTGGACACAGCAAGTAGGTGAAAGGGGCTCTGAGGGGGATTCATACTAGAAGTAGGGGCTGGAGGTCTGTGCAGGGCAGCAATAGGAGATAGGAGGGTGGAGCAGGAGCTCTGGATACATGAGTGAGGACAGGAGACAGAAGGGGCTCCATGAGGATGAGATAAGAAAAGGACAGGATATGGGGGGGGGGGGGTTGGCAGGTGTCATGAAGGCAGACTGCTTTATGAGGCAGTAAACCAACTGAATAGCAGGTAGCTGCTGGTACACTACAACACCCAGCAGCAGCTTGAAGACTTCCCTGCCATTCCCCCTCCTGTCCCACACAGCAGACTCACTCACCCACTGTCTGCCTCTCCACACACTTCTTCTCCAGCCCTGCGGTCTCTTTCCTCCTCCAGCAGCACTTCCTGTGTAGAGGGGGCGTGTCTACAGCTGGTAAGCCAGGTCCTGCTCTGCTGGAGTGAAGAGGGGGCGTGTCTGAAGCTCCGCAGCACAGGAGCTTGTAAGAAAGATATCGGCAGGCCTCTGTGCTGTATGCTGCTACTGCTCCCGGGCCCCTTCTGCCCTCAGGCCCCGAAGCAGTGGCTTAAATCTTTAGATCAGGAATAGAACAGACATTTATAGGACATTTCATCATTTTCACAAATTCTTATAAAAATATATTCAGCACTTATTGCACTGAACTAAATGTACTAATTCATTATATATTTTAGGAGTCGGAGTCGGTCCATTTTATACCAGCTCCGACTCCACCAAAATGGTGACCGACTCCATGACTCCGACTCCACAGCCCTGGAAGGATGGCTTTACCTGTAATTGTGTTAGAGATCACAACCTCCTGCTCTGTCAGAGTAAGTTAATATATGCTAAGAAACTGCTGGAGACCCCCCCGCCCACGGCCTGAGGAGACATAGTAAGTGCAAACTACCTGTCAGCCAGTGAATCAATGTGCTGAGAAAACCCCTTTAAGGCAAGTACTTCTTAGTATATATTGTACAGGCTGTTATCTTGGTGCACGAATACAAGATTAGCAGGCTGGGAAGGTGACATCACAGGTCATGTGACCCTGAGTGAAATCTGATAAACCAGCAAGTTTAGAAGCAGAAAGTGTATGGAAAAGCTGATGTATTTGACTAGTTAGACATAGACATAGAAAGGACAAAAAAATAACTCGGACAACCCCTTTAAAGGACCTGGCAACAGAGGTGGCAGCAATGGCTGGTTTAAAGGCTGCCGCAGAAGCTTCCCAATTCTTTTTTAAATAAATGTCCGCTCTCTTGTCCATAGGGACTCTAAGGGATCCTATATCATCAAATGGAAGGGCAGCTTTCTTTGACATGTTGGCAATCGGGGCGTCTAACTTCGGGGCTCTGTCCCATGAGGTAGAAGCCTCTTCATCAAGCGGATATTTACGTTTGACCGAAGCCGGAATAAAAAACTTCCTATCTGGCTTCTTCCACTCCTTAGCAATTACCGCTTGAATATTTTTTATTTTTTTTTTACCGCTTGAATATTTTTATGTACATCAAATACTTTTTTCTTTCTGGGACCTAACCCCTCAAACAGAGTCCAGCCCCAGAGTAACACGAACCGCCTTGACCAGAGAATTGATTCCCTCTCACTGAAACAAGGGTTTTCCCGCAAACTCCTCATCTGAGGACTCAGCAGAAGAAGCACATTCACCCTCTTCCTCCAAACCGGACAAAACCTCACTATCACTGGAGTGAACATTAGACGCAGCAGCAGACGTACTAGGCCAACACTTAAGCAGACCGCTGACTCCTTAACGTCATCCCGAATCATCTGCTTGATATTGTCCATCAAGGACGGGGCCTCGTCCTCCATTAACTTGCTCACACAACACTGACACAGGGGTTTGAACCAGGCAGAGGGAAGTTTCCTTTTACAGACAGCACAGCCCCTCTCTTTAGACCTGGAGATCTTCCTAGAAGCCTCCTTGGGGACCTGAATATACCCCCATAAGTAGCCATATTGGGGTACCACCCCTTTTACCCCACCGAATACCGGAGTCTCATTGGTGGTCTCAGCACACTGGGACTGCTCCATGATCGTCTGCACACAGGCTCAGATGGAGAAAACTGCTCCGAAGGCATGCCAGCCTAGGCAGGGAGCTGGCTGGGTTTAAACTCCGGCGCATGCTGCCAAACTCCTCCCCATCCGGCGCGCAGTGACACGCTTCCTCCCGCTGCCATGCGGAAGATACATGCGGCGGCCGGCGTGCAGAACACGACTTACAGAGGCCACAACCTACAGGAAGGCCCAGAAGATCCTCCAGGCCGGGAAGGAGCCAGAAGGGAGTAAGAGAAAGAGTAGGGACCCAGACTCCCGCAGCGGCTCCTTAAGGAGGCTTACGCCGCGAGGGGTAACCATCAATCCACCAACAAAGCCCGGGCCCCCGCAGCTCCACTCCTGGCGAAGCCGACTCCACTGTCCCTTAGGACAGGAAACAAAACCGGAGATGATGGGGGTGGTCCCTCTTTTAAAGCGATGCCAATGTCTGTTTCCTGTCCTAAGGAGGAGGCGGTCTCTCCAGGGGTGCTGTCAAAGGCGAGGAGAGAAAAATGTTGATTGGTGATCATTTGCATTGGCTTATTACACAAGCCAGTACAAAGTGAATAGGGAGGAATGATCACTACCACAGTCATTCTGTCTTCATTCAGTTATATCGATTATTGGTAGACCATACCTGATTACACAGGGAGACGCGATAATTGTACGTCTTTCATCCTGATAAAGTATGCAAATCAGCAGACAAACATGCAATTCCTTGTTTATCGACTGATCAGCTGCACGATTATACCAGCCAGATATAAGATGAGCGTTCATTTGAACAGTTGTACCCAGTAATTGTCTTGAACATCCTGCTGCAGCATAGCCCCTGAAACCGAAGAATTATACTCACCTGCTCCCCACCGATCTGGTCCTCCGCACTGTCCCCACTGCCTCCTTCTTCTGGTCCCCGCGCTGTTTATGCCTGTCATTGCATGGGCATGGTCACATGCACCTCTCCAGCCAATGACTGGCTTCAGCGGTAATGTGGCCACAAGCAGCATGTCACTGCTGAAGCCAGTCATTGACTGGAGTAGTGTATGTGACCATGGCCATGTATTGACAGGTGTAAACAGCGCAGGAACCGGTAAATGGAGGCAGTGGTAGCAGAGCAGAGAACTAGAGAGGCGTGAAGCAGGTAAGTATGAATCTTTTGTTTCAGGGGCCATGCTGCAGGAACGTGGTAAAAATAATTTTTACCAAAAAGGTGATGACATTTCCTTTCTGCCTCCTATTCATAAATCAGCGCTTTCACTGCAGAGGACGGCGCTCATAGGTTTTTGCTGCCTATAGGTGCCCTCCAATAACCAGTATTTTCCCTTACTAGAGGGGAGAGAGCTTACTAGTTAACCCTTAAATGACCATGGCTGAAAAGGCCTTAATGACTTTTTTGTGATTTAACGCACATGGTGGTTCAAACAGTTGTAACTATCTTATTTGTTGAACTACCAAAATAATTTTTTTACGTGACACATAGGGCTTTATAATATATTTTTCAGTAGTTTTATTTCAGGAAAACTGTACAAAACATTTGTAAAAAGTATTTTTTTTTCAAACTATAGCTCCTTATTCTTTAACCCCTTCCCGCCCAGCGCTGTACATGTACGGCGCAGCGGGACGTGACTTACCGCCCAGTGCCGTACATGTACGGCGCGCTGATCGGGCGGGTGCAGGAGCTGCGCCCGCCCAATCAGCGGCGGGGGTCCGGCAGTGCCCAGATGCCGGACCCCTGGGGAATGCGCCAGCATTAACCCTTCATGTGCCGCGGTCAGCGCTGACTGCGGCACATGAGGTGTGCGCATATTCAGGATGGCGAGCGGGGGGCCATCGGGTCCCCACGCTGCTGTGACGGGGATCCGATGGCTTGGATGGCAGCCCGATGTCTTCCTTAGGCATCGTGGCTGCCATCCCTGGATCGCACAGGAAGCAGGCTGTAAGTGTATTACTGTGAGTAATACACTTACAGCCAATGCATTACAATACAACAGTATTGTAATGCATTGTGCAGGGGATCAGACCCCCAAAAGTTGAAAAAAAAGGTGAAAAAAAGTTAAAAAATAAAGTTAAAAAAAATAATAAAAGTTTCAAGTAAAAAAAAGAAATACACCATTTTCCCCCCAATAAAATTAAAAAAAAAAGAAAAAGTAGGCATATTAGGTATCGCCGCGTCCGTATCGACCGGCTCTATAAAGATATCACATAATCCATCCCGCCAGGTGAACACAGTAAAAAATAAAAACAGTACCAAAACAGCCATTTTTTGGTCACCTTCCCCCACAAAAAGTGTAATACTACGCGATCAAAAAGGCATATTTACCCCAAAATGGTACTAATAAAATCGTCATCTCGTCCCACAAAAAAATGATACCCTACCTAAGACAATCGCCCCCCCCCCCCAAAAAAAAAAATTTGGCTCTTAGAAAATGGCAACACAAAAAAAAAGATTTTATTCTGTTCAAAAATAAATATATTGTGTAAAACTTTCCAAAAATAAAAATGTTAGACATATTGGGTATCGCCGCATCCGTAACAACCTGCTCTATAAAAATATTACATGAGATGGCCCCCCAGGCGAATGCTGTAAAGAAATTGTTAAAAAATTATGCCAAAATAGCCATTTTTTTCCCTCTTGCCTCACAAAAAGTGTAATAGCAGGCGATCAAAAAGGCGTATTTAACCCAAAATGGTACCAATCAAGCCGTCATCTTGTCCTGCAAAAATGATACCCTACCTGAGACAATCGCCCGAAAAATAAAAAAATATGGCTCTCTGAAAATGGCAACACAAAATAAAGATTTTATTCTGTTCAAAAATAAATCTAATGTGTAAAACTTTCCAAAAATAAAAATGTTAGACATATTGGGTATCGCCGTGTCCGTAACAACCTGCTCTATAAAAATATCACATGATTTGACCTCTCTGGTGAATGCTGTAAAAAAAATTTAAAAAAAAACATGCCAAAACAGCTATTTTTTTTCACCTTGACTCACAAAAAGTGTAATACCAAGCGATCAAAAAGTCTTATGTTCCCCAAAATGGTACCAATGAAAACATCAGCTCATCCCACAAAAAAATGAGCCCCCACATAAGACAATAACTCAAAAAAATAAAAATCAGTGGCTCCCGCAAACCATTCCATCAAAATCTGTGTTGTAAAATCCATATGGCGCTCCTTCTGTTTTGAGTCCTGCCATGTGCCCCCACATCAGTTTACCACCACATATGGGGTGTTGCCGTATTCAGGAGAAAATGGGTAACATATTATGGGGTGCTTTTCTCCTGTTAACCCTTATGAAAATACAAAAAATTTGGGGCTAAAGCAACATTTTATTGGAAGAAATAAAAATTTTCATTTTCACAGCCAAGTGTTTCCAAATTCCGTAAAACACTTAGTGGGTCAAAGTGGCCAGTACCCCCCTTAATATATTCATTGAAGGGTGTAGTTTCCAAAATGGGGTCACTTTTTGAGGGTTTCCACTGTAGAGGTACGTCAGGGTCTCTCAATTACAAAATGGTGCCTAAAAACTATTCTAGCAAAATCTGCCTCCAAAATCCATATGGCGCTCCTTTCCTTCTGACCACTGCCATAAACCCATAGAGACGTTTACCACCACATATGGGGTATTTCTGTAAACTGCAGAATCAGAGCAATGTATACTGAGGTTTAGTTTGCTGTTAACCCTTACTGTGTTGCAAGAAAAAAATTATTAACATGAATAATCTACCAAAAAAGTGAAATTTTGAAATTTCACCTCCATTTTCCTTTATTCTTGTGGAACACCTCAAGGGTTAACAAAGTTTGTAACAGCAGTTTTTTATAATTTGAGGGGTGTAGTTTCTAAAATGAGGTCATTTATGGGTGGTTTCATTATGTAAGCCCCTCAAAATCACTTTATATCTGAATTGGTGCTTAAAAAATGGTTTTGGAAAATTTGGTGAAAATGTGAAAAATGGCTTCTAAACTTCTAAGCCTTCTAACGTCCTAAAAAAGTAAAATGCCATTTATAAAATGATGCCAACATAAAGTAGACATATGGGGAATGTAAAATAATAACTATTTTTTGAGGTATTACTATGTATTTTGAAAGTAGAGAAATTGAAATGTGGAAATTTTTCAAAATTTTTGGTAAATTTGGTATTTTTTTATAAATAAAAATGAAATGTTTTGCCAAAAATTTACTACTGTCGTGAAGCACAATATGTGACGAGAAAACAATCTCAGAATGGCCTGGATAAGTAAAAGCGTTCCAAAGTTATTACCACATAAAGTGACACGTCAGATTTGCAAAAAATGGCCTGGGCAGAAAGGTGAAAACAGGCCCGGGGTTGAAGGGGTTAAACATGCAAAATGATACCAAAATAAATTATTATAATTAGTTCCATACCTTCTGTCGGCTGATTTGCTATATAATATGTAGAGTTTCAAGTGAATGGGATGGTAATAGTGACGGTTTTGGTTAGTGTGGTTGTTCTTTCTTTAATGTATTTTATTATTTTTTTAAATCTTTTTTCAACTTAATTTTTTAAAATATATTTCTGCTACATAATATGTCCCCTAAGGCCTCTTTCACACGAGCGTCACAGATTAGGTCCGGATGCGTTCAGGGTGCGTTCAGGAAAACTCACACCATTTTGCAAGCAAGTTCAGTCAGTTTTGCCTGCAATTGCGTTCAGTTGTTCAGTTTTTTCCGCGCGGGTGCAATGCGTTTTTCACGCGCGTGTGTTTACAAACAACATCTCTTAGCAACCATCAGTGAAAAGCGCATTGCAACTGCACTTGGTTCAGGATGCAATGCGTTTTTCACTGAAGCCCTATTCACTTCTATGGGGCCAGGGCTGCTTGAAAAACGCAGAACATAGAACATGATGCGTTTTTCACGCAACGCAGAACTGATACGTGAAAAAAACACTCATGTACACAGACCCATAGAAATGAATGGGTCAGGATTCACTGCGGGTGCTATGCGTTCACGTCATGCATTGCACCCGCGCGGAAAACTCGTTCGTGTGAAAGGGGCCTAAGAAGTCATAAAAAGACTGTTAGGGAACAATGAACACTATTATTTTGCACTTTTCCTTTTTATTTTTTTGTATTTTACCTTTTTTTTAATTTTCTATTATTTTTTTTTTAATATATTTTTGCCACATAATATGTCCCCCAAAGGGGCCATAAAAGGACTGTTGGGGAGCAGTGAACACTGTTACTTTGCTTTACATTTGCCACATATTTTATTTCTTTTATCTGTACTTTATTATATTTTTTATTTAGTTTTCATTTTTTTATAATTTAACTTTTATATATATATTTCTACATAATTTGTCCCCAAGAGGTCACTGAAAGACAATGCACTATTTCCACTGTAACTGGGGCATCCAAAGGAGCCCTAGTTACAGGGGAAACCAGCCTCCTGTGAGGGCTTTATGATAGGCAGAGCTGATCAGGGTCTCCTGGCCCTGCAGCTCGGCACTCCACTGCCCCAGGCTGGGTACAAACTGCACAGCGTGCCGCTCAACTATAAAGAAGGAAGAACCGCTTATAAACCGCTTCTGCCTTCTCCTCAGCTCGCCCGCTGTCAATGCAGGGGCAGGAATTGTAATGCTGCGTTGTGCGTTTATTTTAGCAATCGAATATTCTACCGATTATTTTTACGAATAATCGAGTACTCTAATAAGAAAAAATTAATTAAAGGGAATCTGTCACCTCATTTTCACCTATATAGCTAACAGCAGTACCCCACAGACGATTGCATACACATCCCAGACATACCTGTGTGCACTCTGTGTCTGTATTCCTTGTTCAGAAAAAGCACTTTTATTTCGCAGGAAAACAGCTCCCAAGTGCCCAGCTCTGCTGCTGCTGCAAACCAGACTGAAGAGGGGAGGGCTGATTTAGCTGCTCATATCTTGGGATTTGAAAGCTGACATTCCAAGCTTTAAAATGATACCAAAATCAGCATTATATCCAGTATCTCAGAAGATATAGCTGTTAGAAATCGAGTCGGGAGAGAAAGCTGTTTTTAGTTTCACTTTCAGCCGGGCACTTGGGAGCTGTTTTCCTGCAGAATAAAAGTGCTTTTTCTGGACACGTAATACAGACACACAGTGCACACAGGTATGTCTGGGATGCGTATGCAATCTTCTGTGGGGCAGTGCTGTTAGTTATATAGGTGAAAATGAGGTGACAGACTCCCTTTAACCCTTTCACTCCCAGAGGTTTTTTCGGTTATGCATTTTCGTTTTGCGCTCCCTGCCTTCAAACAGCCATAACGCTTTTATTTTTCTGTTCACATAGCTGTATGAGGGCTTGTTTTTTGCGGGACAAGTTGTACTTTCCAACGCCACAATTTAATATTGCATATGGTGTAGTGGGAAGCGGGAAAAAAATTCCAAATCGGGTGAAATTGCAAAAAAAAACGCTATTCCGCTACAGTTCTACGGGTTTCTTATTTACAGCGTTCGATGTGCATTAAAACTGATCCGTTACTTTCATTCTACTGGTCAGTACGAATCCAGCAATACCTAATATGTATAGTTTTTCCTGCGTTTTCATAGTGATAAAATAATTAGAAAGTTGCCCTTTTTTTTTTTTTCTTGTCATATCTTGACCCCTATAACTTTTTGGTATTTATGTGTACAGAGCTGTATGGGGGCTCATTTTTTGCGGGACGATCTGAAGTTTTTATTGATACCATTCTGGGGTGTTTATGACTTTTTGATCACTTTTTATTTAATTTTTTTAGAAAAAAAAGCGACAAAAAACGGCAAATCGCCATTTGGACGCTTTTTTTCCCTCCCGCCACACAATTCGCCGTATTGGAATTTTTAAAAAAAATATTTTAAAAGTAGGGGCGTTTTCGGTCACGGTGATACCCATGATGTTTGTATTTATTGTTATTTAGGTATTTATTTTTTAATTATACGGAAAGGGGGGTGATTTGAACTTTTATATCTTTTTTATTTTTTATAGTTTTTTTAACATTTTTTTTTATTTTTTTTTTTTACTATTTGAAAGCTCAGATATGGGCTGATATATTGTGGCTTTTTTTTTTCTTTATGAGCAATCAGGGATTTTCTAGACTCAGAAATCCAAGAATTGCTCATTTCTTATCCTGGCCTGCCATCTAGTGGCCAGAATAAGAATTGCACTTTGAAAACTGTAATCCTCACCAGCGAGGATTACAGTTTTCATATGGTGTACAGACACCCCGATTGGCCACACGGGGTGTCTGTACACCACCCGGAAGCGAACGCTTCCGGGTTCAGACGCAACTAGATGCCGTGATCACGTGTGATCACGGCATCTAAACACCCAGGAAGACGCCGCCGATCTAGTAAGTAGCGGCAAGTCTCTGCTGTTAGAAACAGCAGAGACTTGCCGGCCATGACGCCCGCCGGCAAGTCTCTGTAAGGGTTGAGTGTAAGAGTGTAAGGGTTAATGGGCTGTTTTCCTTTATAAAAACTCATTAGACTCCCTGTCATCAGTCCCCAACACCCTTCGTTCCCCGCTGTGCGATCAGCCCAAGTGCCATCAGCTCCCCCCCAGTGCCATCAGCTCCACTCCCCCACGCCCGTGCCATCAGCTCTACTCCCCCACCCACCGTGCCATCAGCTCCACTTCCCACCCCAGTGCCATCAGCTCCACTCCCCCACCCACCGTGCCATCAGCTCCACTTCCCACACCAGTGCCATCAGCTCCACTCCCCCACCCCCTGTGCCATCAGCTCCACTTCCCCACCCCCTGTGCCATCAGCTCCACTCCCCCACCCCCTGTGCCATCAGCTCCACTCCCCCACCCCGTGCCATCAGCTCCACTCCCCCACCCCGTGCCATCAGCTCCACTCCCCCACCCCCAGTGCCATCAGCTCCACTCCCCCACCCCCAGTGCCATCAGCTCCACTCCCCCACCCCCAGTGCCATCAGCTCCACTCCCCCACCCCCAGTGCCATCAGCTCCACTCCCCCACCCCCTGTGCCATCAGCTCCACTCCCCCACCCCCTGTGCCATCAGCTCCAATCCCCCACCCCCTGTGCCATCAGCTCCACTCCCCCACCATCAGCTCCACTCCCCCCACCCCCGTGCCATCAGCTCCACTCCCTCACCCCCGTGCCATCAGCTCCACTCCCCCACCCCCGTGCCATCAGCTCCACTCCCCACCCCCGTGCCATCAGCTCCACTCCGCCACCCCCGTGCCATCAGCTCCACTCCACCACCCCCGTGCCATCAGCTCCACCAGTGCTCCAGACTAAAAAAAAATACCTAGGAGCCATTGGCTCCTGAACTGAAAAATTTAGGAGCCAAATTAAATTTTTAGTCGCCAAAGTTAAATACTTATAATTATAATTAAAAAAAAGACTTGGAGGAGAAGATGAGGCGCAGGTCACAGTAGTGAGCCAACTCTACATGCAGCATGCCAGCACTAGGAAACATATAGGAGACTACAGGACCACGTACCTCCTACATACAGTGACATCTCCTGTCATGTAGACCTTCTCTTTACTCTTCTCCTTCATTTGACCCAGACCTTCATGACAAATTCTTCCAGCTGCATCTAGTCTCTGCAAAGTTTGTTAAAAACATATTAGATTTCTCAATTTTTCTATAAGCCTCCCCATATTTTCCACACAACCTCCCCACCACATCATCCTGCTGTGTCCCTCCCAGTCCTGTGCACACTGTGCTCCCCAATGCCCCTGCTGAAAAAATAGTGACCCAAGTTGACATAATGTCCCTATGGTGCCTCCAGCAATTATAATGCTCACTAGAGTGCCTTCCCCTAGTAATAATAATGTCCGCTCAAATGCCACCACTAATAATAAAACTCTATATTGTGCTCCCAGTAATATTGCCTGTATTACATCCCCAAAAATCTTGTCCCCTATTATGTCCCTGTAATAGAAATGCTCCTACAGTGCCTTCAGCATTAATATCCCCTATTTAACCCCAGGTAAAATTGCCACTATAGTGCTCCCAGTATTAATGTCCCCTATAGTGCCCCTAGTAGTAATGCCCATGTACAAAAAATCCCACTATAGTGCCCCAGGATTAAATTGCCCCCCCCCAGTGCATTCAGTAATGCCCCTTATAGTGCCCTCACTTAAAAAATGCCTTGGTAATGCCACAGTATTAAAAGTCCCCAGTGCCACCAATAATGGCCCTTATACTGTCCACTGTATAAAAAAGTCCTCTACAGTGCCCCAATAATGCTGCCAGTTATGCCCCTCAAAATCAACCCCAGTATTAATGTCCCTCAAAGTGCCTTTCCATTAGTAATGTCCCCCACAGTGCCCCTCCACTAGTAATGTCCTTGACATTAGTAATATACCCCACAAATACGATCAATAGTAATGTCCCCCACGGTGCCCCTCCTGTAGTAATGTCCCCCACAGTGCCACTCCTGTAATAATGTCCCCCAGTACCCCTCCAGTAGTGTCCCTCATAGTGCTCCCATTGAGTAATGCCCTCTGCAGTGCCCCTTCAATATTAAGTTCCCAATGTCCCCTGCAGTGCTTTCCTTTCTGTTAGTCCCCCAAGTCGGCAGTGAAAAAAAAAAAAAAAAAAACAATCTCACCTGTATCCCACGTTTGCCGGGGTTCACGATGCAGGCCACAACCATTTCTGGTGTGTGGCCTGGCATGGAGGGATGCAGGCAGGTAAATGGAAGCACGTCGCTTCGCTGTGTCCCGGCACAGAAGGGCGTGATGACGTCATCACGCCTGCAAGGGTATTTACTATCTCTTAAGCTTCAGGCCTTCTAAGCCTGAAGCCTATGAGGATGATCGTAGGGTTGTCACAAAACCAAAATTTTGATTCGGTTTTGATACCATGAAAAAGTATTGCGATACTCGATACAATTCAATACCTCGGGGGGTGGAGCCTGGACACGCTGCTGAATGGCTGCTTGAGTCTGAGCTCCTCATAAGAACCGGGTCCAGATCCTTTTAATACGCTGCATACCGGATCCATCATGGGGAAAACAGGCAAAGACAAACTCAGAGACTCTGCAGATGCCACTCCGGTCCGTCCTAAACAGTCGGACATGGAGAAATTCCTTACAAAGAAGGCTAAGGCTGCTGGGCCAGCGCGACCAAGTTGGCGCCCGACCATGCGCTTCGCTCTGACGCAGGAGACTTCTCTGAGACAGGTAGTGTTTCTGATGCCTCAGAATATAGGCTACCCACCAAGGAGCCTCCTATATCTAAAGCTATCCTTCGGGATGTCCTTGAATCAGCCCTGTCTCCTCTGAAGAAAGATCTTGCTGACATCAAGGAGGACCTCCGGCACCTAGGTCACAGGGTGGTAGCTCTGGAGACTTCACAAGAAGCCATCTTGACTTATGGAGTCAATACCCACGAAGTACTCCAGACCCATAGAACTTTAATTAATGATGCCTACCTCAAACTTGAGGACCAGGAGAACCGCAGCCGGAGGCGAAACATACGCAACCGAGGGCTGCCTGAGGCGGTGGAGGCGTCGGACCTTCCTACAGAAGCAAGGGAGATGTTTTCATCCTTACTAGGCCCTGAGAGGGCGGCTTCTATTATCATCGAGAGAATCCATCGGGCCCTCCGCCCGAAACCCAAGCTGACAGAGCCCCCTTGCGACATCGTATGTGTCTTGTTAAGCTTTGTGGACACTGCAGAGCTTCTCAAAAAGAGCAGAGAAGCTACCCCGCCTAAATACCTCGATGTGGACATTTTCTTTTATCAAGATCTGGCCCCATCCACACTGGCGAAGCGTTGGCTCCTACGTCCTTTACTTGATGCGCTGAAAGCCTCTTCTACTCCCTTCAGGTGGCTATACCCCTTTGGCCTAGCCATTTTGAAAAATGGCAGGCAACTTACCATCAGAAGCCCCCAAGACCTGAAGACTGCGTGGGAGTCACTTGGGATTGCACCGCTTGACATACCTTCGTGGATGCCTGCTGACCAGGAGGGCCCTTTGCCCACACCTCCACAACCCAATTCCTGGCAACTGGTCTCGCCGAATAAAGTTCGTAAGAATCACCGTGGGCATCAGGATAAACAGCAGCCGTGATTATTCTTCCCTCCACAGGTTGTGGATACCCGGGCCTTGGGCATGTGACCCCTGAGTTGGATTGCCCTATGTAAGACCTGTGATTGCCTGTATTCCCATTTATATCAAGGTACAGTTATTATCTGCGGCCTGTTCACACCAATGTTGCGTTATTAGCGGCCTTCGTTGCCTGCCTTTATAGGTCGCGATTTTTGTGAACATGCGAGTACACTTCTGTTCCTGAGAGCCCCAGTGCTCCGGCTTTGACTGGGAATCACCCCATTTGACCCAAGGGAGTAACATATTGGAGGCATGACTTGTTCCTAATATGCCTGAACTGACGGTCTTGTTATTTCTCTTTTTTGCTAGGCTTTGTTTTCTTTGCCTTACCCAAATACTGCTTCATGTTTGCAAAGGTCATATTATTTTCTAGTTATTATTTCTGTTATTAGTCATGCATTTTGACCCGATATGGGTCCTAAACAAAAATAGGTATATGGGATCTGGCCGGTTTATTACCGTTCTGGTTATCAGTTCAATATTTAATGTGGGTCTATAAAAGACCATTTGTTGCTCTGTGCGCCGTTGCCTTCTTTGGTGATGGTGAACCGCTTGTCGGGTGCCTCACAGAGCACTCTCCTTTTTTGCTATCTTTTGTTTTCTTCTTCTTCCTGCACTCTCCTTCTTCTTTTCTTCCTTTCCCTCCTCCCTGGTGGAATGCTCCTTATAATAATGCAATGTTCATATTGTCGTTGTTATGACGTCTGTTGTGATATCCTCTTTAAATGCAAGAGGTTTGAATGAGCCACGAAAGCGGTCGCAAATTCTCTCTCTTCTCCACAAAGATAAAGTAGAAATTGCATTTTTTCAGGAATCTCATTTTAAGTCTGGCAAAATACCTAACTTACCACCCAGAAAATTCTCTCAATGGTTCCATAGCACATACACCTCAGCGTGTAGGGATGTCAGTATTGCCATACACAGAAGATTACCATTTAAACATCTTGCGACCATTGCCGACCCTGATGGTCGATATCTCTTTGTTAAGGGACAGGTGGCTGGAACACTTGTCACTTTAGCTAATCTATATGCTCCCAATAGACGACAAGCTCAATGGCTCATTCATACCTTAAACTGTTGTCGACATTTAAAGAAGGGTTGGTTATTTTGGGAGGCGATTTTAACTTACCCTTAGAGCCAGACTTAGATACATCATCTAAGCGCACGTATATATCATATTCAATTTTGGCTAAGCTAAAAAGGGCCCTGAGGGAGCTGGGGGTCATTGATGTTTGGAAGTCTTCTCACCCTTCCACTTTAGATTACACTTTCTATTCAGCTACTCAGTCTTCATTCCATAGGCTGGATTATTTGTTTCTCTCCTCTGCTCATATTGCCCTAGCCAAGAAAGCTAAAATTGGCAATTTTACTTTGTCTGACCATGCCCCAGTTTTCCTACACTTAACCATAAAGGAATTACCCAAGACGGACTGGAGTTGGCGTCTAAATGAGACGCTTATAAGCGCCCCATCACATATAGACCAACTTTCTACTGCCCTACGTGAATACTTTACACTTAACACCGCTGAGCAAACCTCATTGCCCATTGTGTGGGAGGCACACACATCAGTAATGCGAGGTGAACTCATAGCATTGGGCTCGAAACTTAAAAAACAACGATCGGCAGCGTTGAATGCCCTCCTATCTCAAATATCAATTTTAGAAATCGCACACAAGCAGAATAAAGCCAGATCTCCCGCGCAGGAACTGGCAAAACTGCGCACTGACCTGAAAAATCTCCTAAATGTCACCTCTGCTAAAAACCTGCTTCGCTCGAAGTTTAAAGCTTATGCGCATGGGAACAAGGGAAATAAGCTTATGTCCGCCCTACTCAAGAAACAGCAATCTAATTCCTTTATATCCACCATCAGAGACGCCACTGGGTCGCTCCACAATACCACCCCTACTATAGCTAAGGCTTTTCAAGAGTTTTATGCAGCTCTTTATAACCTACAGACCACCAACTCCTCGTCATCTCCCCCAACCTCAGAAGCCATTTCTTTCAGCCCTTAATCTTCCTTCCATATCTAGTGCTAAATCGGAGAAATTGCTAGCCCCAATTATAGCCTCGGAAATTAGACATGTGCTGAAAACAATACCATCTGGCAAGAGCCCAGGTCCAGATGGCCTTACCATACAATATTATAAAACTTTTCAAGATATCTTGGTTCCCCATTTTCAGTCATTATGCAATTCTTTGCTTACAGGTGGTGTACTTCCGCCACAGGCACTGGAAGCCCACGTTGCAATTATACATAAGGAAAACAAGGATCCACTATAGTGTGGTAGCTACCGTCCTATTTCATTACTCAACACGGACATTAAATGGTGGGCTAAAATACTAGCTCAACGAATCCAAGCCATACTTCCCGATATAGTTGATGGAGAGCAGGTCGGTTTTGTCTCTGGCAGGGAGGGTAAGGAGAATACTGTACGCCTTCTTCACCTTATATCTTGGGCACGTAACTCACGTAAACCACTTGCATTACTCAGCACAGACGCTGAAAAAGCGTTTGACAGAGTTAACTGGCATTTTATGTCAGAGGCCCTGTTGAGCTTTGGTATACCTGCTCAGTTTGTTCAGGCAATTCTCACCTTGTACTCGGCCCCCTCTGCCAGAGTCAAAGTTAACGGGTCTTTGTCACAGCCTTTTTCCATCTGCAATGGCACTAGGCAGGGTTGCCCCTTATCCCCTGCCTTATTCGTCATTGTAATGGAAACCCTCCTTCGGAGAATTAGATCTGATAGCCATATTCAGGGAATGACAGTGGGTTCATATTCACATCTCACAGCCGCATTCGCGGATGATCTACTTATAATGACATCAAACCCCTTAGTTTCATTTCCTAAATTACTATCCATTTTTCAAGAATTTGGCTCTCTAACTAACTTTAAAATCAATCACAGCAAATCTGTTGCGTTGAACATTACTTGCCCAACGAATCAAATACATAGATTGAAGCGCATTACTCCATTCACATGGGCCCCTAATAGCCTACCATATCTAGGAATTCAGATCCCGTCTAACCCGGATTATTTATATACGCTCAATTATACTCCGCTATTGCAATCTGTGCGTTCTCAACTCCGGGCCCTAAAAATGCCCTTCATATCATGGATGGGGAAAAAGAATTATTTAAAGACGTTCATAGTCCCGAAGTTTTTATATTTACTTCAGGTCTTGCCTATTTGGCTACCTCTTGCCTTCTTCAAGGAGGTTAGATGGTTATTTTCTCTTTTTCTCTGGGGAGTGGGCTCAGCAAGGATTGCTTACTCCCTCCTCACTAGGGAGAAGAGGTTCGGAGGCTTTGGCCTACCGGATCTGTACCTATATTACAAGGCAGTGCAGTTGAGCAGAGGAGTGAAGTTGTTGTCCAATCAGCCTGATAATATCTGTTCTGATTTGGAACGTCATCTTCTATCCCCACAGGAACAACTCCCACAGGATTTTAGGAGAGACATAAAACACGTAACACTTCCAATTTCTCCGTTACGACAACTTTCCTGGATAGAGAAAGTAATAGAATGTACCACTCTCCCTAGGAGAGTCTTATCCACCTTCTATAAACAATTACTATCTGATATCCCTGGTAATCCACATTTTTTGGAGGCATGGGAGAAAGAGTTAGGCATCTCTCTGTCTGATCCTGAACTGTTGTTCTGAATCTCTCCCATGGCTTCAATAGATGCATTAAGGTCCAAGAGAACTCTTATAAACTTCTGACCAGGTGGTACAGGACCCCGGAATTTCTCAATTCCATTAACTCTGATATACCTGCTTGCTGTTGGAGGTGTGGACGGGAAATAGGTTCCCTCTCACACATTTATTGGTTTTGTCCCATTATTAAACCTCTCTGGTCAGAAGTCACCTCTATAATTAGACGAGTCTGTGGAGTTGAAATGTCCTTAGACCCCAAATTGGTCTTGCTATGGTGCCCGAATGCAAGTTTGTGTCCCTCCAAAAACAGCCTTCCAACAATGCTGTTAACAGCTGCACGTCTGCTTATCTCTATTATGTGGAAAAATACCTCTGCCCCGTCCATTTCTGATTGGACAGACCGAATAGACCAACTGTATCATTTTGAAGAATTAGCCCATTGGGAGAGTCACACTAGGTCTAAGATTCTGAAAATCTGGGAACCCTGGAAAGCATATAGAAACTTCCCTTAAATTAAAGGGTTTCTGTCACCAGAAATGACCCTATTAAACCAAGTGTCATTTGCAATGAGCAAATGACACTTGATGCCAGTAATGTTACTATTATAGTCCTCAGTAACGCCGTTTTGCTAAAAATTACGATTTTATAATATGCTAATGACCTCCCCTAGGTGCAGTAGGCGTGAACCTGCACCTAGGAGAGGCCGTAATTATGCCTCTTACCACGCCCCCGGTCGCGCTGATTGACAGGGCCGGGCAGCCAGCTCTTTCGGCTCCCGGCCCTGTACGATCCGAAATCCCGCGCCTGCGCAGTAATGAAGCCGGGACCCGGGCGGGCGCCGGCTCTCAACGCACGCTGATCCCGCGCCTGCGCATTGCGATCAGCGCGCCTAGAGAGCCGGCGCCCGCCCGGGTCCCGGCTTCATTACTGCGCAGGCGCGGGATTTCGGATCGTACAGGGCCGGGAGCCGAAAGAGCTGGCTGCCCGGCCCTGTCAATCAGCGCGACCGGGGGCGTGGTAAGAGGCATAATTACGGCCTCTCCTAGGTGCAGGTTCACGCCTACTGCACCTAGGGGAGGTCATTAGCATATTATAAAATCGTAATTTTTAGCAAAACGGCGTTACTGAGGACTATAATAGTAACATTACTGGCATCAAGTGTCATTTGCTCATTGCAAATGACACTTGGTTTAATAGGGTCATTTCTGGTGACAGAAACCCTTTAACATGCCACACTCTAGTGCTTAGGTCTTTATTGATAAGGTCAAGAGTCCCTCATGGTGTATACTGTGTACTGTATACTACAGCCTAAAGTCACAACTCTCATTGCCTGCAACGCTCATACGTCACCAATTTTCATATACATGGATAATTCCACTCTCTCTCTCTCCTTCTCTCTTCTCCCCCTACACCCCTTCCCATTCTCTTCCTCACACTTTCCCTACTTTGTTACATCATTCAGTGCCTTATTATATTTACGTGTTTGATTGCGATTTCACTGTCATAGATTAAGCTATTGAGTGTATGAGATGTATCAGTTGCTCTGGATCATTTTGTAACGTATGACAGTACAGATTGTTGTTTTCACCATTACTGTTCTTTATTATATTTCATGATTTCTTCAATAAAAAGAGATTTGATAAAAAAAATTCAATACCTCGCAAAAAAAATAAAACGCAAAAAAAGCTTTGTGTATTCCGCATTTTATGGAATGTCTGGCCCATAATGGAACAGTCCTATATTTTTTGGGGGGACAAGGTGACTAAAAAATGGCAAATTGTGTGATTTTTATTTATTTTTTCCTGTTACGTGTTCACCACATTGGAGATATTTTTTAAATATTTTAATAGTTTGAACTTTTTGGACATGACAATATGTAAAATGTCTATTTATTGTTAATATATTTTATATGTAAAATTGGGAAAGGGGGTGATTTAAACTTAATATATTGATGGGGCTAGAACTCTTGTCTTATTCACCCTAAGGGCTCATGGACACGACCGGTGCCGGCCCATGGCCGTATTGCGGCCCGCATAAGCCGGGTCTGCAATACACGGGCACCAGACGTGTGCAGCCCACATCACGGATCGTGGACCCATTCACTTCAATGGTTCCACAATCACGGAGATGCGGAGCAGAGGCACGGATCGGAACACCACCGTAGTGCTTCCGTGGTGTTTCTGGCCGTGCCTCTGCACCGCAAAAAAGTAGCGCATGCACTACTTTTTTGCGTTGCGGATCGCAGACCCCATTCAAGTGAATAGGTCCGCAATCCGAATGTGGCGACCCCACATTCGGGGTTAACTACCGCTGATCGCAGCTCCCTGTCATACAGGTTGGGTGCCGGTTATGTGATTCTGCGATGGCACGCGCCTCCTATACTTGTATTAAACATAGTTATGTTCATTGGTGGCACAGCGGCCCCAGCCCCTCTCACTCCTCATTGGTGGCAGCGGCATCAGCAGCACAGGGCGGAGGGAGGGACTGCTTCCTTCTCCCCTGTGCTGCTGAGGGAATGTGGAGCGCGCTGATAGCAGTGCACACCATGTTCTCTGATACTAGACTGTGCAGTAGCGTAGCCTAGTATCAGTAAATGGTAAATGTTAGTATCGTGTCGATACCGGTACAAAAGTATCGATAATTTGATACCTGGTGCAACCCTAGATGATCGGCAGCGGGGCAGTATTCAACTTCAGAGCTGTGGTGGCAGGTCTAGGCGCAAATGGCGACAAGACTAAAAAGTCTTGTCGCCATTTGTAAATTCTAAGTCGCATTGGCGACCATTTTGGTCACCATCTGGAGCACTGTCCACTCCCCCATCCCCCGTGCCATCAGCTCTCCCCCACTGCCATCAGTCCATCCACGGCAGTTAAGATCTATATAATACTTACTTGTCCTGCACTTTAAAAATCAACTACTTAAAGCTACTTTCACATTAGCGGCAGCCTTCTCCAGCAGGCTGTTTCGGTGGGGGAACAGCCTACCGGATCCATGTTGCCACTAGTGCACCGTGCCGCTGGAAGTCCGCTCTGGCCCCATTCACTATAATGGGGGTGGGCCAGATGTCCATCCTACTCTTGGCACGTTTGTTGTTTCATTCCGCCCGCCTCTCGGCATGTTTGCCGTGCTGCGGTCAGACCTCCGGCCCCGCCTGCTGCTAGTGTGAAAGTCAGAGGCGTAGCTAGAGGTTCAGCACAGGGGGGGCGAAACATACTTGAGTGGGCCCCCCACTTAGTGGCTTCCCAAACGCACGTTTCTAACTTCACAGACACATACTACTTGTTGTGGTTATAATATTGTATTAGAAAGATGACTGTATAAACTGCAAGATCATCTATGTTGTTAAGTACAGTACAACAGACTTTCTACATACCCTACTCTAAATACTCTACCACATAATGCAGTAAAATATAGGAGTAATAGGAATAAAAAACAAGGAAACCTGTCCCCAGTTTTTACATCACTAAACTAAAAGTCCCCTGCCCCCATCAGACCTCAGATAAGCTTAATGTGTCCCCATCAGACCTCTGATCAGCGTATTGTGCCCCGATCAGACCACAGATCATCAGAATGTGCCCCTATCAGACCTCAGATCATCAGAATGTGCCCCGATCAGACCTCAGATCATCAGAATGTGCCCCCATCAGACCTCAGATCATCAGAATGTGCCCCCATCAGACCTCAGATCATCAGAATGTGCCCCCATCAGAGCTCAGATCATCAGAATGTGCCCCCATCAGAGCTCAGATCAGCAAAATATGCCCCCATCAGAGCTCAGATCAGCGTATTGTACCCCAATCAGACCTCAGATCATCAGAACGTGCCCCGATCAGACCTCAGATCATCAGAACGTGCCCCGATCAGACCTCAGATCATCAGAACATGCCCCGATCAGACCTCAGATCATCAGAACATGCCCCGATCAGACCTCAGATCATCAGAACATGCCCCGATCAGACCTCAGATCATCAGAACATGCCCCGATCAGACCTCAGATCATCAGAACATGCCCCGATCAGACCTCAGATCATCAGAACATGCCCCGATCAGACCTCAGATCATCAGAATGTGCCCCCATCAGACCTCAGATCATCAGAATGTGCCCCCATCAGACCTCAGATCATCAGAATGTGCCCCCATCAGACCTCAGATCATCCCACTGTGCCCCCATGAGACCTCAGATCATCCCACTGTGCCCCCATGAGACCTCAGATCAGCGTAATGCGCCCCATGAGACCTCAGATCAGCGTAATGCGCCCCCATGAGACCTCAGATCAGCGTAATGCGCCCCCATGAGACCTCAGATCAGCGTAATGCGCCCCCATGAGACCTCAGATCAGCGTAATGCGCCCCCATGAGACCTCAGATCAGCGTAATGCGCCCCCATGAGACCTCAGATCAGCGTAATGCGCCCCCATGAGACCTCAGATCAGCGTAATGCGCCCCCATGAGACCTCAGATCAGCGTAATGCGCCCCCATGAGACCTCAGATCAGCGTAATGCGCCCCCATGAGACCTCAGATCAGCGTAATGCGCCCCCATGAGACCTCAGATCAGCGTAATGCGCCCCCATGAGACCTCAGATCAGCGTAATGCGCCCCCATGAGACCTCAGATCAGCGTAATGCGCCCCCATGAGACTTCAGATCAGCGTAATGCGCCCCCATGAGACCTCAGATCAGCGTTATGCGCCCCCATGAGACCTCAGATCAGCGTTATGCGCCCCCATGAGACCTCAGATCAGCGTTATGCGCCCCCATGAGACCTCAGATCAGCGTTATGCGCCCCCATGAGACCTCAGATCAGCAGAATGTGCCCCATGAGACCTCAGATCAGCAGAATGTGCCCCCATGAGACCTCAGATCAGCAGAATGTGCCCCCATGAGACCTCAGATCAGCAGAATGTGCCCCCATGAGACCTCAGATCAGCAGAATGTGCCCCCATGAGACCTCAGATCAGCAGAATGTGCCCCCATGAGACCTCAGACCAGCAGAATGTGCCCCCATGAGACCTCAGACCAGCAGAATGTGCCCCCATGAGACCTCAGACCAGCAGAATGTGCCCCCATGAGACCTCAGACCAGCGTAATGTGCCCCCATCAGACCTCAGAGCAGCATATTGTGCCCCATCAGACCTCAGAGCTGCTCATGGGGCCCCCATCAAACCTCAGATCAGCGTATTGTTCCGCCATCAGACCTCAGATCAGCAAAATGTGCCCCCATCAGACCTCAGATCAGCTTAATGTACCCCCATCATAGCTCAGATCAGCGTATTGTGCCCCCATCAGACCTCAGATCATCCCACTGTGCCCCCATGAGACCTCAGATCAGCGTAATGTGCCCCCATGAGACCTCAGATCAGGGGTAATGTGCCCCCATCAGACCTCAGAGCAGCATATTGTGCCCCATCAGACCTCAGAGCTGCTCATGGGGCCCCCATCAAACCTCAGATCAGCTTATTGTGCCGCCATCAGACCTCAGATCATCCCACCCAGCCACATAAGAGTAAAATAAAAAAGCTTCTTACCTGTCCTGCGGCTGCCCTCCGGTCCGGCGCTCCACTCTTTTCCCTGGCCGGCATGCACTATGACCTGACGCTGCGCAGCGTCAGGTCATAGTGCGCGCCAGCCAGGGAAGAGAGTGGAGCGCCGGACCGGAGGGCAGCCGCAGGACAGGTAAGAAAGCTTTTTTATTTTACTCTTATGTGGCTGGGTGGGATGATGGGGGGTCCCTACATACAAGTGAGCGCTTCCTTAATGGAAGAGCTCACTTGTATTGGCCATCCCTGCTGGGCCCCCCAGAGGCACGGGGCCCGGAGCCGTCGCTCCCCCTGCCCCCCCCGGTAGCTACGCCTCTGGTGAAAGTAGTGTGTAACTTACTTCGGCTCATCAGAGCCCATACATTCTAATACTGTACAGAGACGGATCTCCTTACAGTATTAATCCAAAGTTTTGAACGAAGCAACTTCGGATGTAACATGAGAAGCTCGCTTTGCTTATCACTAATCCCAACCTCTGGAACCTTGATGATCAGAACTTCGTAGTAATGGAGCAATACAGCACATCTGTGAGGACTATAGTAATGGGAAAACAGTCCCATACAAGTGAATGACGCAAGCCCTCCCATCACACAAAAGGGGACTTCTGACTGCTGGAGGTCCTAGCCATTATGTATGGCCTACCCTGTGCATAGGTGGAAAACACTGATCATTCAGCAGTGAATGGACACAAAGACATTAACAATAAAGTAAAGATAAATTAAACCAAAGAAATTCACAATACAATAAAGATCAATGAAACACAAACTAGTATATACTAAACACTTCGCCCTTGAGAAGAGAAGAGATCGATCGCTGACCTGCGCACTCAGCTCCAGCTCCTCACCACATGTGCTTCTTTTCCAGAAGTGCCTCCACTCGCCGTAAATCCCGCCCTACATTGCCACCCCCAGTAACAAGCTGCTCATGTATCCCTGGACTGCCACCACTGTGCCTAGCAAGTAACCTGACCACGTACTCAGCACAACATGAGCAAAGAAGGCGGTGACGGCACAGGAGGGAACGCTTAATGTCCTTTTCACACGAGCGGGAGACTCGCATGTCTCCAGCAACGCATCTACAGGTCTGGACTCCGGCACTGACTGGGATCGCATATAATGCTATGCGATTCCCTGTCCGTGCAGAGTCCAGCCCTGTTAGATGCGTTGCGGGAGACATGCGAGTCTCCCGCTCGTGTGAAAGGGGCATAACAGACGACATCCCACTGTTGCACGCCATACTCACAGCCTGCTGGAGAGCCCTTCTTGTGTCACGCTCTTCCGTCTCTGTGCAAGGTGACGATATTAGCGGGAGTTTCAGAAGAAAAAAAAAAGGCGCGATCATAATTCCCGCGTTCTCGGGTCACCACACACAGGAAAACATATTGTACCACCTCAGACTGTAGCTCCGGTCACTGACTGCTAGAATGACACATAGCCGCATGGTGAAAGGTGAAGAACCTGAGGTGCACACCATGACTGGGTTATGAGGCTCAGTTGGTTTCTTATTCTATCATTTGTAATTGTTTTTTTTTTTTTCTTAAATAAATTTTGAGGAGACTTTATTGCCGTTAAAAAAGTTGCAATGAGCTGTCCTAAAGGTAAATTAGCAGAAAGCAGCATTAAAATGGAAATTAGGAGCATCAAAGTGGGCACAAAAAGTGATGAAAGGAATTAGGGCCAGTGATGTGGCACTGCCAATTTACAGAAGGAGATGCCTTGCATCATATACAGCTGAGATGAGCCTGGCCCCAACAGATTCTGGACACAAGAACTGGCATCACAGAGGGCAAGCTGACTCTTTTCACTGATTTGAATAAGTAGCTGGTGTTTTTAAAGGGTTAAATGAATTTGGTCCACTGATCTCACACTGCAACCATGCAGAGGGTTATGCCCTGCATCATATACACATACCTCCCAACAAGGGACACATTGTGCGGCTCGCTAAGCGTGCTGTGGCAATTTTTTCAGCACTAGGCCATACCCCTAACTCCGCCCAAAACATAACTATACACCTAATCCCACCCAGTCCCCTTACTGCTCCACATAGTAAATATTCCCCAGTTATGTGCCCCCAGTAATATGCCCTGTTATGTGCCCCCAGTAATATGACCAGCTGTGCCCCCCCAGGAATATGACCAGCTGTGCCCCCCAGTAATATGCCCACATTGTGCCCCCCAGTAATATGATCCTATTGTGCCCCTCAGTAATATGCTCACATTGTGCCCCACTATAATATGCCCACATTTTGCCCCCCCAGTAATATGTTGTGTCCCCAGTAATATGCCCACATTGTGCCCCTCACAGAAAGTTAAAAAAAATAAACACCATATACTTACCTTCTTCCTAGCAGCAGCAAGACATCGGCTGGTCCAGTCTAGAGGGGGCGGAGCCAAGGCTGACTGCTGGCCCTGTCCCTTCCCAGACCAGAGGTATGGAGAGCCTGCAGGGGGGACTGGAGGGAGGATGGAAGAAGCAGCCATCCGATGCCGGCTCTCTGCTTCTTCACATAAAAGGCAACTGTCTCTGCATCCTATGGACACAGAGACAGCTGCCAGAAACAGGGCCACACCTCCCCTGTACCAGGACAGCCACTGCAATCCGGGACTGTCCCGCTGGATCCAGGACAGTTGGGAGGTATGATATAAATTTAAAGAGGACCCTTTACTACTTTATTAAATCAGTACCTCAGGATATAATTTATGATTAGGAAATGTCACCTTGGTATTTTATTTGATGATCTGCTGGTCTGTTGTGCCACTTTGTCCCCCGTTCGGTTTTACCACCCTGTATGTTAATTAATAGAATCAGTGCAGGGAGAAGGATACGGCAGTGTCACGCGAAGGTGTGGGGGGGGGGGAACCAAACCAAGTGTAGGAGGGAAAGGAGATTAGACCTAGCAACTAAGGAAGGAAGATGAACACCTCCTATAGGAAACCCTGGCTCAAATCCTGTCTATCTACCAGTATGAACAGGCCTCAAATGTAGGCAAGTTCATACACAGGAACCTAAACACCGAACTGACCCTATAGGACCCTGGAAACTAATGACAGGAATGAGTCTACCTGTTCCTCCAAAAGGAAGGATGAACAGGAGTCTCCCTAAGGCCTAATAACAAAACAACAGTAGGGAAAAGGAAACTTATCTTTCAATGAAGAAATGGAGGCTCCAGGATCTCAGCTAAAACCAAACTGCTGCTCACCACCACAACACTGAAGCTATAAACCGCAAGGAATAGTGGGAGAAGAAGCAATAAATAGGGGAGGGACAATTACCAAACCAGGAACACCTGAGGGAAAAGGGTGTGGTAAAAACCAACAACAAAAAGGGAAAACATGTCAGATTACACCACGTGTTGCCAATCTGACGGACCTCCTGTTATCTTTCATAGGAATGTCCGTGACAGGCAGCTTTTCTCGGGAGTCGTCTCCTTCTCCCTGGCTGTGAGCTGTCTATTCGCAGCGGACCATGTCAAAGCCAGGTAGATAAATCAGCTCATCTTCTCCCTGGTTTTGACGCGGTCTTCTGTGATTGGACAGGCAGAAGGAGACGACCCCTGAGAAATGCATCCGTGTCCTCCTCCCTGTACAGATGCTTTTGATTAGCATACAGAGTGGTAAAACAGAACGGGGGGGGGCACAGTGCTGCAGTGGATCAGTAAAAAAAATACAGAGGTGACATCTAATTATAAACTACAGCATGAGGTATTGATTTAAAGAGGTTTTCCAGGATTTTACTACTGATGACCTATCCTCAGGATAAGTCATCAGTATCTGATCGGTGGGGGTCCGACACCTGGGACCCCCACCGATCAGCTGATTGAGAAGTTACCGGTACTCTTGTGAGCGCCACTACCTTCTTGCAGCTTACCAAACACAGAGCTGTACATTGTACAGCGGCTGTGCTCGGTATAGTGATCAGCCCCATTCACTTGAATGGGGCTGAGCCGCTCCTAGGCCACGTGACCGATGAACGTGACTGGCCTAGGAAAAGCTAAGAAAAGGCTATGGCGCTCACGGGAGCGCCAGTGCCTTCTCAAACAGCTGATCGGCAGGGGGTCAAACCCCCAACGATCAGATCAGGGGCGTTGCTAGGCTAAAACATTCAGGGCCTGTGACCTTGATGTTTTGTCCCAGGCCCCGAATGTCCTGCCTGCCAGATAGATACAACTGTATTGCCATCCTCAGGACAGCAATACAATTGAATCTAACACACTGCAAGATATGAAGGACCTGTGATGACATCACAGGTCATGTGATCAGTGCAGAAGGCAGAGGTTAAGAAGGACCTGCGATGAAGTCACAGTCATGTGACCAGTGCAGGAGAGGAGGGCATTCAGCAGTGAGGAGGAAATGTCTCAGAGAAGAAGCTGTGGTGAGGCCTTCTACATGAGGAGAGGTAAGTGAAGGAGAGGCAGGGCAATGCTGGGAGTTGTAGTTATTTGACTGGGACTGTATGTTAGGGCTCAAGGGATGTTATTATCATGGGACTCAATGTTCAAGGGTGATGTTATTTACATGTGACTATGTTGGAGGTGGCTGGGGCAGGGTGATGTTATTTACATAGGACTGTATGTTGAAGGCAGCTGTGGTAGGGGGTGATATTATTTACTGTACATGGAACTGTATGTTGAAGGCGGCTGTTGGAGGGAGTGATGTTATTTACATGGGACTGTATGTTGATGGCGGCTGTGTGAGGGAGTGATGTTATTTACATGGGACTAAATGTTGGAGAAGGCTGGGGAATGGGCGATGTTATTTACATGGGACTGTATGTTCATGGCAGCTGTGGGAGGGAGTGATGTTATTTACATGGGACTGTATGTTGGAGGAGGCTGGGGAGGGGGCGATATTATTTACATGGGACTGTATATTGGAAGGGGATGTAGACAGAGAGGGATGTTATTTACATGGGACTGTATATTGAAGGGGGCTGGAGAGATGGTGTGATGTTATTTACATGGGACTCTATGGCAGCAGAGGGAAGGAAATAGTGTTATTTACATGGGACTGTATGGTGGAGGGGATGAGGAATTATAATTTGTGAGGACACTAAAGGGAGGAATATAACTACAGGGGGCACTGCAGGGGAGAGCATTATAACAGGACAATAACATTTCTGGATTTACACATTACATTACCACAGATCTTTTTCAGAAACCCACCGCTACTAATAGCCTTCTGACGTACCAGCATGCCCTTGCCAGTAACAGGGAAGATCTCCTTATTCCCAAGTCTAGGGATGATGTTACTGGATCGGTGTCGATCGTTGCTACCTTTGACGCAGCGCATCATGAAGTGCGACGGATCCTATAATTATACTGGGGCATTCTTAAATCTGACCAAGATATTGGACACCTAGTGGGTTCAACCCCGTCAGTTACGTTTCGACGGGGTCGCAACCTCCATAATTGACTGGTACACAGTCTTTACCAATCCTCCACCCCACGCACATGGTTGGCTCATGGCCTTACCTGCACCTTTAGATGTAGTGGATGCGTGGCCTGTGATTTTATAGGCACAGGCAAAACTTTCACGGGCACAATAACCGGTAAGGTATTTGACATTAATGATCCTTCATTAATTGCCGCACCTGGGGAATTGTATACCTGATTACATGCGGATGTGGTATGAAATATGTTGGAAGGACCATTCGTGAATTCAGGCAGAGGATTGGAGAACACTTAGGTGATGTGCGCAATGAACGCGACACATCCGTGGCACGACACATAAATGCGCAACATGGAGGTGACCTGAATGTCCTGCGCTTTCAGGGAATTGAAAAGGTTCGTATGTCACAACGTGGGGGGGGACCTTGACAAACTCCTGTTGCAGAAAGAAGCCCAATGGATATTTCTTCTCCACATTGTAACACCACGTGGCTTAAATGAAACTATATCTTATGTATGCTTCCTGTGATGGGTTGCTTCTGTGTGTAACCCTGTTGCCATCTCCTTCAGATAGCGCTTTTCATATACAGCGCTGCTTTGTTGCTGGTGTGTTATTGTCACTATGGACAGGGGCGGACTGGGAACTAAAAGTGTCCCTGGAAAAAACTTAAAAGTGGCCCCATGTTGTAGGCGGGTCCAAATGCCACATAATTAGGCAGGGACAACAGAAGTAGGAGGGCCAGCAATACTACAGGGCAGAGCAATATACCTCCCCAGCTTAACCAGATACCACAGTGCAGCACAAAATACTGCCACCTAAGCCACAGTATTCACTTGTATAGCTGTCCTGTGGATGTCGATACACTTCAGTTCAGGAGGGCTGCTGGCCAGGTGAATAGGAGAGAATTCGATCATTATGTACCCAGCTTGCGGCCATGAGGAGGGCTTGGGTGGCCCTCCTAGGCATCGGCCCACCAGGAAATATCCCTGTAGGGTCTATGGTCAATCCACCCCTGCATATTGACTGGGGATTGATGATCAGGAGTTGGCTTTATCTATCTGGCCATGTACAGTACAGACCAAAAGTTTGGACACACAGAGTTTTCTGTATTTTCATGACTATGAAAATTGTAGATTCACACTGAAGGCATGTGGAATTATATACTTATAATTATATACTTAACAAAAAAGTGTGAAACAACTGAAAATATGTCTTATATTCTAGGTTCTTCAAAGTAGCCACCTTTTGCTTTGATTACTGCTTTGCACACTCTTGGCATTCTCTTGATGAGCTTCAAGAGGTAGTCACCTGAAATGGTATTCCAATAGTCTTGAAGGAGTTCCCAGAGATGCTTAGCACTTGTTGGCCCTTTTGCCTTCACTCTGCGGTCCAGCTCACCCCAAACCATCTCGATTGGGTTCAGGTCTGGTGACTGTGGAGGCCAGGTCATCTGGCGTAGCACCCCATCACTCTCCTTCTTGGTCAAATAGCCCTTACACAGCCTGGAGGTGTGTTTGGGGGTCATTGTCCTGTTGATAAATAAATGATGGTCCAACTAAACGCAAACCGGATGGAATAGCATGCCGCTGCAAGATGCTGTGGTAGCCATGCTGGTTCAGTATGCCTTCAATTTTGAATAAATCCCCAACAGTGTCATCAGCAAAGCACCCCCACACCTTCACACCTCCTCCATGCTTCACGGTGGGAACCAGGCATGTAGAGTTCACCTTTTCTGCGTCCCACAAAGACATGGTGGTTGCAACCAAAGATCTCAAATTTGGACTCATCAGACCAAAGCACAGATTTCCACTGGTCTAATGTACATTCCTTGTGTTCTTTAGCCCAAACAAGTCTCTTCTGCTTGTTGCCTTTGCTTAGCAGTGGTTTCCTAGCAGCTATTTTACCATGAAGGCCTGCTGCACACAGTCTCCTCTTAACAGTTGTTGTAGAGATGTGTCTGCTGCTAGAACTCTGTGTGGCATTGATCTGGTCTCTAATCTGAGCTGCTGTTAACCTGCGATTTCTGAGGCTGGTGACTCGGATGAACTTATCCTCCTCAGCAGAGGTGACTCTTGGTCTTCCTTTCCTGGGGCGGTCCTCATGTGAGCCAGTTTCTTTGTAGCGCTTGATGGTTTTTCCGACTGCACTTGGGGACACTTTCAAAGTTTTCCCAATTTTTCGGACTGACTGACCTTCATTTCTTAAAGTAATGATGGCCACTCGTTTTTCTTTACTTAGCTGCTTTTTTCTTGCCATAATACAAATTCTAACAGTCTATTCAGTAGGACTATCAGCTGTGTATCCACCTGACTTCTGCCCAACACAACTCATGGTCCCAACCCCATTTATAAGGCAAGAAATCCCACTTATTAAACGTGACAGGGCACACCTGTGAAGTGAAAACCATTTCAGGTGACTACCTCTTGAAGCTCATCAAGAGAATGCCAAGAGTGTGCAAAGCAGTAATCAAAGCAAAAGAACCTAGAATATAAGACATATTTTCAGTTTTTTCACACTTTTTTGTTAAGTATATAATTCCACGTGTTAATTCATAGTTTTGATGCCTTCAGTGTGAATCTACAATTTTCATAGTCATGAAAATACAGAAAACTCTTTGAATGAGAAGGTATGTCCAAACTCTTGGTCTGTACTGTATATCTCCGCCTTACTCGATCTATATTCTATACTCTTCTGTTATTCAATATGTTGTGCCTCTCGCCTCACCCATGCATCCCTTGGATCTGACGCCTTCCCACTTTTTGATAAGAGAAGAGCTGCCTAATATTCCCATTTGTATCCTGCCTATAGGAGTGCACACTTGCCGAACGCCACTAGAGAGAGGCGGGGCTTACAGAGGCTCGTCCGGGCTCCCTCTCCTGTTAAGCGCTCGTAGCTCTTTCGTCACTGTGGGGGGGGGGGCTCACGGCCGTACTAGCGCCGGACAGCGCACCACACACCACTCGTGTGGTCGCATCCATGCACCTGTTATTAGGTTGTTGTGGCTCCTGATAAAACTAAACTGTGTAAACGCGTCGAGCCTATGTTGTAGTTCCTCCTCACAATAATTTAGTTGTTCTGGTGTGTTAGATAGTGCCCTTATCTAGGGAAAATGTAGGGCTGAGCTCAAAACACCTGATCCAGACCCCATTACCCCGGACAGAGACCCTGGTGTATAGGAACACATGGATAGCACTGGGCATTTCAGAAATTTAAAGCCCGCAGACTGAAGAGGCTAGTGGTTGTGGTTTGGGACGTTGAACATTACGCCTGTTTATGCCCTGCAACCAGTAGACCTTCTGGTACCATGGGGATTTATTTAATATTGGGTGTTGCATCTCACCACTACTCATCCTGAAGTGTGGCCCACTGGTTACATAGGAGTGCTTTCTTCGCACTTCTGGTCACACTCTTTCCTATATAATTTGGTGCATTGTTGATGCACTACAGAATTTAGAGCCGGCATTACTGGTTTACTTTGGATGGCACGGGCTGCCTTACACTGGGCCACTGCCCATACCAGTTTATTCCGGTGTCTGTTTTTCTGTTTTACTCTCCTAGATCCATTAGCCTCCTTCTTACGTCAAGGTTGACCATATATTTTTGGTCGTGGTTTGGAGGAATTTTTTTCTTTACGTTCTGCCTTAATTTTGGGAATGTTCTTCCCTTTTTAACATGATGTATTAATGAAGATTTATTATTTTTGTTCATTTAGCGTCTGAGACAGGCAGTGATTCATGTGATTACTAGACATATACTTTATTACTTTCTCATTGATTTGCCATACAATTTTTATACCAGTGAAATTAAATGCAAATTACACCTTAGACAGAAATATTACCACCTTTCCTGAATTGTTATATTGGTGGTGTGTGTGGGGGAAATAATCCCATTACAGGTTTGCAACATGTGACAGTAAAGAAAGGTCTGTTTTGAACCTGCATTTTTAAATGCAAATAACACAGTATGCAGAAATCTTACCAGCGCCAATATGGCAATATTACCAAAGTAAATTATCAATAGCAATGAGTGTGGAAAAATGTCTGAATGTGGGAAGTAACTGGCTCAGTGATAGAAAACAGGGTAGTTATTAACGGCACATACTCAGATTGGGTCACTGTCACTAGAGGGGTACCACAGGGGTCAGTATTGGGCCCTATTCTCTTCAATATATTTATTAATGATCTGGTAGAAGGCTTGCACAGTAAAATATAAATTTTTGCAGATGACACTAAGCTGTGTAAAGTAATAAACACAGAAGAGGACAGTACACTGCTACAGATGGATCTGGATAGACTGGAGGCTTGGGCAGAGAAGTGCCAGATGAGGTTTAACACTGACAAATGTAAGGTTATGCAAATGGGACGGAATAATGCAAGTCACCAGTACATACTAAATGGTAAAACACTGGGTAACACTGACATGGAAAAAGACCTAGGAATTTTAGTGAACTGCAAACTAAGCGGTAGAAACCAGTGTCAGACAGCTGCTGCCAAGGCCAATAAGATAATGGGTTGCATCAAAAGAGGCATAGATGCCCGTGATGAGATCATAGCTCTGCCACTTTAAAAATCACTAGTCAGACCACACATGGAGTACTGTGTACAGTTCTGGGCTCCTGTTAACAAGGCAGACATAGCAGAGATGGAGAGGGTTCAGAGGAGGGCAACTAAAGTATTAACTGGAATGGGTGGACTACAGTACCCAGAAAGATTATCAAAATTAGGGTTATTCACTTTAGAAAAAAAGGGGGAGGGGAGAGTGAGTATGTATAAATATATCAAGGGTCAGTATAGAGATCTCTCCCATCATCTATTTATCCCCAGGACTGTGACTGTGACGACGGGACATCGTCTGCGTCTGGAGGAAAGAAGGTTTGTACTAGGGATGAGCGAACTTTTGAAAAGTTCAGTTTGGTTCGGCGAACTTTCGTGAAATTCGGATTCGTACGAACCGAACCTAAAACGAACCTTGCTATAATGGCTGAATAATTGCAGCTACAATAGTGGGAGTCTGATAGGGTATAGTTTCGTTTAGTTGCAGTTGCTATTACAATGAAAAAAGTTGAAAAAATCAAAGTGCAAAAATAGTCGTCGACAGCCAGGTCGACAACATTTGACAGCATTGAAGATGTCCGCTGGAGCAGTCCATGTCATGCCAGAGCACCAAAAACACACGGTAGATCGTGGCACCAGCCCAAGAATAGGCTGCGTTGAAATCGATGCAGTCTCAGTGACATCACAGGTCAGAAGACAGACAGGCATACCATTTAATTAGACCTTGTGCACCCCAGAACAGGTACACATTAGCCAAGGTGTAAGTGATTACACGAGACATAGGGCACAAAGTGCAAGTTGGCAACACCGGCAGCATTGCCTTGGACCCAGTAGGGTGGAAAACAGACATTTGACAGTGGAACCAGCAGCAGTAATAGTACTGTATTTGACCCAGTACGGTTGAGAACAGACAATTGACGGAGGAGAAGGCGGCAGCACTTGATTGCACCCAGGCCAGTATAGTTGAGAACAGACAATTGATGGAGGATGGAGGCGGGGTAGCACTTGACTGCACCCAGCCAGTATAGTGAGAAGAGACAATTGACGGAGAGGAGGCGGGCAGCACTTGTATAGCACCCAGTCCAGTATAGTTGAGAAGGACAATTGACGGAGGAGGAGGAGCAGCACTTGTATAGCACCCAGGCCAGTATAGTTGAGAAGAGACAATTGATGGAGGAGGAGGCGGCAGCACTTGTATAGCACCCAGGCCAGTATAGTTGAGAAGAGACAATTGACGGAGGAGGAGGAGGCAGCAGCACTTGTATAGCACCCAGGCCAGTATAGTTGAGAAAGAGGACAATTGACGAGGAGTAGGGCAGCACGTTTGATAGCACCCAGGCAGTATAGTGTGAGAGACAATGACGGGAGGAGGCGGCAGCACTTGTATAGCACCCAGGCCAGTATAGTTGAGAGGAGAACAATTGACGGAGGCGGCAGGAGAGGCCGGGCAGCACTTGTATAGCACCCAGGCTAGTATAGTTGAG
>ONZH01004536.1:0-93384 GCA_900303285.1 Rhinella marina | reverse complement strand
AGGTCTCACCTCTTGGGCCTCACAAAATGTTTTAAGAGGTCTCACCTCTTGGGCCTCCACATAATTTTTAACAGGTCTCACCTCTTGGGGCCTAACAAAATGTTTTAACGCTCACCTCTTGGGCCTCCACATAATTTATAATGTTTAACGTCTCACCTCTTGGGCTCCACAAATGTTTACAGGTCTCACCTCTTGGGGCTCCACAAAATGTTTAACAGGTCTCACCTCTTGGGCCTTCCACAAAATGTTAACAGGTCTCACCTCTTGGGCCTCCACAAAATGTTTAACAGGTCTCACCTCTTGGGCCTCCACAAAATGTTTAACAGTCTCACCTCTTGGGCCTCCACAAAATGTTAACAGGTCTCACCTCTTGGGCCTGCACAAAATGTTTAAGAGGTCTCACCTCTTGGGCCTCCACATAATTTTTTAACGGGTCTCACCTCTTGGGCCTCCACATAATTTTTAACACGTCTCACCTCTTGCGCCTGCACAAAATGTTTAAGAGGTCTCACCTATTGGGCCTCCACATAATTTTTAACAGGTCTCCACCTTTTGGGCCTCCACAAAAGGTTTAAGAGGTTAACAGTGGAAAGCAGCCAAAAGTGAAGTGCCATCTGTATGAAGTGCCATTTCCTCCTCCACCTCCTCCTCCTCCTCCTCCTCCTCCTTAACCGCCGTTAGAATTGCTCCGTAAATAAGAAAAAATGTATATATTTATGGCTCACCTCTGGGCCTCCACATAATTTTTAACAGGTCTCACCTCTTGGGCCTCCTCATAATTTTTAACAGGTCTCACCTCTTGGGCCTCCACATAATTTTTAACCGGTCTCACCTCTTGGGCCTCCACAAAATGTTTAAGAGGTGTCACCGTCTTGGGCCTCCACATAATTTTTAAGCAGGTCTCACCTCTTGGGCCTCCACAAAATGTTTAACAGGTCTCACCTCTTGGCCTCCACATAATTTTTAATACGTCTCACCTCTTGGGCCTCCACAAAATGTTTAACAGGTCTCACCTCTTGGGCCTCCACAAAATGTTAACAGGTCTCACCTCTTGGGCCTCCACAAATGTTTAACAGGTCTCACCTCTTGGGCCTCCACAAAATGTTTAACAGGTCTCACCTCTTGGGCCTTCCACAAAATGTTTAACAGGTCTCACCTCTTGGGCCTCCACAAAATGTTTAACAGGTCTCACCTCTTGGGCCTGCACAAAAATGTTTAAGAGGTCTCACCTCTTGGGCCTCCACATAATTTTTAACGGGTCTCACCTCTTGGGCCTCCACATAATTTTAACACGTCTCACCTCTTGCGCCTGCAACAAAATGTTTAAGAGGTCTCACCTATTGGGCCTCCACATAATTTTTAACAGGTCTCACCTTTTGGGCCTCCACAAAAGGTTTAAGAGGTTAACAGTGGAAAGCAGCCAAAAGTGAAGTGCATCTGTATGAAGTGCCATTTCCTCCTCCACCTCCTCCTCCTCCTCCTTAACCGCCGTAGAATTGCTCCGTAAATAGAAAAATGTAGTATATTTATGGCTCACCTCTTGGGCCTCCACATAATTTTAAGAGTCTCACCTCTTGGCCTGCACAAAATGTTTAAGGGTCTCACCTCTGGGCCTTCCACATTAATTTTTAAACAGGTCTCACCTCTTGGGCCTCCACAAAATGTTTAACAGGTCTCACCTCTTGGGCCTCCACATAATTTTTAACACGTCTCACCTCTTGGGCCTGCACAAAATGTTTAAGAGGTCTCACCTATTGGGCCTCCACATAATTTTTAACGGCGTCTCACCTCTTGGGCCTCCACAAAATGTTTAACAGGTCTCACCTCTTGGGCCTCCACAAAATGTTTAAGAGGTGTCACCTCTTGGGCCTCCACATAATTTTTAACAGGTCTCACCTCTTGGGCCTCCACATAATTTTTAAGAGGTCTCACCTCTTGGGCCTCCACAAAATGTTTAAGAGGTGTCACCTCTTGGGCCTCCACATAATTTTTAACAGGTCTCACCTCTTGGGCCTCCACATAATTTTAAAGAGGTCTCACCTCTTGGGCCTCCACATAATTTTTAAGAGGTCTCACCTCTTGGGCCTCCACAAAATGTTTAACAGGTGTCACCTCTTGGGCCTCCACATAATTTTTAACAGGTCTCACCTCTTGGGCCTCCACATAATTTTTAAGAGGTCTCACCTCTTGGGCCTCCACAAAATCTTTAAGAGGTCTCACCTCTTGGGCCTCCACATAATTTTTAAGAGGTCTCACCTCTTTAGCCTCCACACAATTTTTAAGACGTCTCACCTCTTGGGCCTCCACAAAATCTTCCATGAGCCTCTGGCCAGCCCACGGCCTCTTCCTGCCTTTTGCGGTCCTACGCATCCCTCAACATCCCCACTGCTTTACCTGCTAGACATGACACTGGGGCCAGGTCGGCGTCACTGACATCTCTAGCGCCAACAATTTGGGCATTTTAAGGCTTCTGCATGTGTTTGAGTTGTTTTTACATTTTAAAGAAGACATGTCTGACCACATTTCACACACACACACAATGACAATTAGGGGTGGGGTCTATTTGCTTTCCCCCTTGCCTATGCCATCTGAGGTTGTCATAGGCAACGTGATTTTAAGGGGTGCAGAATTTCATCTTCTTTTTTGTCTAGTTTGGCTTGGGGTCCATGGCAATGTAGAGGAAAGAAGGTTTCCTTGTATGGTCTCACTTTACAGAGAGGTTATATTGTGTTTGGAGTGTATTGTTGAGAGGCTGTGATAGTGGCGTAATAGTGCGACTTGGGCGCGTTATATGCACCCAGACATGCTTCCCCTGCTGTCCCAGTTGCATTCCAGCAGTGTTGGCATCCTTTTCTGAGGTTCCAGGGTGGACTTGGTGACCTCCAAGTGGTCGAATTGAGATTTCCAAGTGGCGAGCATTTTTTCCCCATAGACTTTAATGGGATTCGATATCTGGTCGAATAGTCGAATTTCGCGGTCTATTCGAATCGAATTTCGAAATTTCGAATATTTCACTACTCGCTCATCTCTACTTACCAAGACTGTTGTCCTTACTGGCAGTGCCACGATAGAGCTTCTTCTGCTTCTTCTTCACATCTTATTTTTTGAATGTACCATACTTGTAAAGTGGTAAACTCTACCTGATCTGGTATCAGCAGCAAAATGTTTGTTTGAGGAAAATCCCAGTAAGAGGACTGAACCGTCCTGGTTTCTGGTAAATAAAGGACACACATTTGAACTACTCCTGGGAGTGCTGCAGTATTTTGTTATGTTTATTGTTTTTGGACATTCGTCATGTCCTTGGCTGCTGGCACACTGAACCCATACCTATACATACAACCAGAGCTTCAGTTTACCTTGTAATCCATTTGTCTAGCTCCTGTGAGCCTGAAGCACACTGAGAGTATCATGGCTCCTGATCTTCCCTCACAAAACTACAATCCCCACAATCCCTAGCTTTCCTGCTGTCAGTTTGTGCTTGTTCATCAGTGTTGCTGTTTACTGATTAACTGCCTAATATTCCAGTCCGGTCACGCCCCCTCTACTCAGTAATCAGCAGCACACTGACATTTAGCTATAGAACTGATAGCAACACACTGAGCATGCTCGACCTAAGAAAGGCTCAGAACTACAGGTCAAGGCTATGGTAACTTATGAGGAAACAATGGGTAGCAGAGGAAGAAAACTACTTTTATAACTACTGAACGTTAAATATGTGAAATATGTGTAAATTGACATAAAATTAAGTAATTATTGATGATGAATTAGTCTAAAACACAAGTTATATTTATGGTAACCGGAATACCCCTTTAAATTTCTGACTTTGTTTGCAGTATGGTTATCAGGTACTTGTTACACTGTTCTGTAACCATATCCTAATTAAGCTTTGTTCTCATCTCTGTTAGGTAATTCTGGTGATTTGTCCTGGCAGAGGAACAGACTACTGGATTTACAGTACCTGTACCAATAACTGGACACTGCCGGGCACAGCGGATCCCCATTCACTATAATGGGATTTGGCTGGTTTCCAGCATAAATGGGCTTTCTGCTAGAAAATGTGCTATACGTACTCCTGCTCATATCTGCACCAGCACTCAGCATCAGTAGGCTGGTACAGAACAGTTAGCCTTAGGAGACAACTATATCCTAACCCTTATTAAGGACAGTTAGGCTTAGGAGACCACTATATCCTGACCCTTATCATTTACCAGTCCCCTGATGAGTTGGAATATAGCCAATGAAACACATTGGGAAGTTTTTTTTAAACCATTATCTAGGACTTCCCTGCAGTCTTTCCTATTTCTCCATTAAACAGAGCTGGGAAACCATTCTACTTAGGGTACAGCAGGGAGCTCTAGCTAGATTTGAGTGACGGCTCAGAGGGGTCGCCCTTATCAGGGCGAGTGCTCCGCTACCTGAACTTAAAGGGTAGCTCAGGTCAAGTAGGAACATTTCAGGGCAAGATACCCGGCTCGACGTTGGGAGACCACCTTTACCGATATTTTGCAAAGCGGTAAGACCGTTCCTTCTCTTGAATTGCGCACTGGTTTACTTGCACTATTTGCTGTGATTTCTGTTTATAAATTATTTTATATATTTATATTTAAAGGTTAACCTTGAAATTCCAACATTTAAAGGGGTTGTCTGGGCATTTAATATTGATGAACTATCCCGGCACCCTGCTGATCAGCTATAGGAGGCGGTGAGCGCAGTGTGCACGTGCCGTCTCCCGTCTTCCTTCTCTGTTGCTGCTTTGCCATAGACAGCATTGGCAAGCAGGAAGAGAGAAGGGAGACGACACGTGCATACTCTACGTGCCGTCACCTCATACAGCTGATCGGCGCGTAGATGATAGGTCATCAATATTAAAAGCCGGGACAACCCCTTTAAACAAAAATAGACTTCCTAGTAAATTACTTGTTCACCATTTTCTGAAAAGCGGGTGCAATGTAGTATAATAGTAGTAGTATAATGTGGTCCAGTGTAGTGTCCTTGTGTCACGGTGGCCCTACCTCAGGCAGCCACTCCCTGGGGGTGGTTCACTGCAATAATTGAGCTGAAGTAGACAATGAATTCCAAACTGGGAAACTTGAACGTAGTTTACTAAATGAAGTTGGTAATACAAAAATGTTTCTTTACTTGTTTGTAATTCACTCCAGTTGGTATTAGGTGCAAGGTGGCGGCAGTTGGTCCAAATGCTTCTCTTGGTTCCTATCTGGCTTAAGTCTGTTATCGTTTCAATGAGTAGGGTGTCTCTTGCCTGTTTTCCCTCTCATGTCAATAAAGTCTATAGTTCAGTCAAAAGCAAGGAGTGGGGTACTCTGGGAGCTGCTTTCCAAGGAGAGGGGGGAAACACATCCCCTCGCTGCACCATTTCTTGTACCTTAGGACACCAACTTCACCTAAACACAGCTTAGTGAAACAATCCGTCCTTGGTAGGAAGCAGCCCATTTCTGCCGAAGGGATGGAAAAATAATGGAATGGTCAGTTCCATTCTTGTCTCGAAGACTCTGTTAGATCTATGCATCAAAATGGACAGTGTTCCATTTGGTTTCCGTTATTGCAATTCAGTTATTTTCCGTTATAAGCATGTTGTAATGTAATATAACAGAAATCAAAATGCTTATGTGAACCCCCCTAAAAGTATAACTACACAGCTTCTGTGTATTTGCAATGCTGCAGGTTTTCTGATGAGTCATATGAAGTCCTTATCTCTGAACTCTTGACAGCTCATAAACAATTATTCCAGCTCAATTCTTATCAAACAGATATGAATGAGCAATATGGCTTAAATAAGTCTTTAGCTGTCAGTAGTTCAGAGATAAGTGCTTCAGAAAGCCTGCTGCTCTGCAAATACACAGAAGCTATGTACAGTCATGGCCAAAAGTTTTGAGAATGATACAAATATTAATTTTTACAAAGTCTACTGCTTCAGTTTTTATAATGGCAATTTGCATATACTCCAGAATGTTATAGAGAGTGATCAGCTTAACAGCAATTACTTGCAAAGTCAATATTTGCCTAGAAAATGAACTTTATCCCCCAAAACACATTTCAACATCATTGCAGCCCTGCCTTAAAAGGACCAGCTAACATTGTTTCAGTGATTGCTCCATTAACACAGGTGTGGGTGTTGATGAGGGCAGGGCTGGAGATCAATCTGTCATGATTAAGTAAGAATGACACCACTGGACACTTTAAAAGGAGGCTGGTGCTTGGCATCATTGTTTCTCTTCTGTTAACCATGGTTATCTCTAAAGAAACACGTGCAGTCATCATTGCACTGCACAAAAATAGCCTAACAGGGAAGAGTATCGCAGCTAGAAAGATTGCACCTCAGTCAACAATCTATCGCATCATCAAGAACTTCAAGGAGAGAGGTTTCATTGTTGCCAAAAAGGCCCCAGGGCGCCCAAGAAAGACCAGCAAGTGCCAGGACCGTCTCTTAAAAGTGTTTCAGCTGCTGGATCAGGCTACCAGCAGTGCAGAGCTTACTCAGGAATGGCAGCAGGCAGGTGTGAGTGCATCTGCACGCACTGTGAGGCGGAGACTCTTGGAGCAAGGCCTGGTCTCAAGGAGGGCAGCAAAGAAGCCACTTCTCTCCAGAAAAAACATCAGGGACAGACTGGTATTCTGCAAAAGGTACAGGGAGTGGACTGCTGAGGACTGGGGTAAAGTCATTTTCTCTGATGAATCCCCTTTTCGATTGTTTGGGACATCTGCAAAACAGCTTATTCGGAGAAGACGAGGTGAGCGCTAACACCAGTCTTGTCTCATGCCAACTGTAAAGCATCCTGAAACCATTCATGTGTGGGGTTGCTTCTCAGCCAAGGGAATCAGCTCTCTCACAGTCTTGCCTAAAAACACAGCCATGAATAAAGAATGGTACCAGAATGTCCTCCGAGAGCAACTTCTCCCAACCGTCCAAGAGCAGTTTGGCGATCAACAATGCCTTTTCCAGCATGATGGAGCACCTTGCCATAAAGCAAAGGTGATAACTAAATGGCTCAGGGAACAAAACATAGAGATTTTGGGTCCATGGCCTGGAAACTCCCCAGATCTTAATCCCATTGAGAACTTGTGGTCAATCATCAAGAGACGGGTGGACAAACAAAAACCTACAAATTCTGACAAAATGCAAGCATTGATTGTGCAAGAATGGACTGCTATCAGTCAGGATTTGGTCCAGAAGTTGATTGAGAGCATGCCAGGGAGAATTGCAGAGGTCCTGAAGAAGAAGGGTCAACACTGCAAATATTGACTTACTGCATTAACTCATTCTAACTGTCAATATAAGCTTTTGTTACTCATAATATGATTGCACTTATATTTCTGTATGTGATAAAAACATCTGACAAACACACATAAAAACTAGAGGGCAGCAGATCATGTGAAAATATAATATTTTTGTCATTCTCAAAACTTTTGGCCATGACTGTAGATGTCAAAGGTGTCAATCAATTAATTGGCATATGGAAAAATGATAACTAGAAAAAAAAAGCAGATTGTTGGCATATAAAGTGACCTAGGCTCGATGAAGATCCCTTCAAACACTGTACCTGTTGTATACAAGTGGCATGAGTCCTACCATTATCTTAAAGAGAAGTGCAGATTGTGGAACCCTTATCTCATACATATTACAGGTAAGGTAAGGTAGAGAAGACTTTTAAAGGAGTTGTCTGAAATAGTTAAAAATCTCAAACAAACCATAAAATGGCTTAAAAACACATTTTACTTGCCCTGAGAACCTGGGTTCTCCTGCTGCTGTAGGCCATAAATATCTAATAGAATTGTAGTTACTCTTTAGTATGGAGCTATACTAGTCGTGTGAACAGCCTTTTAAGAGTTGCTGCGATCTCTACTGATAAGTCTGTTTTGGTAAATAATTGAATACCAGATGAAATAGTAATATTAGTAATAGTAATAAATAGTAATAGTAATGAAAATAAAAATAGTAATAGTAATAAAGTTATGGACCATCTTTTCTTTTAACTCTGCATTATGCCATTTCTGTGCTATTCCTGTTTTTGGAATACATTGCCAGTTGGGTGTTACCATTCGCTTGTCACAGGGGTGTGTCCCCACACAGTCTTCCACATCTAGGACTGTGTGGATATTGACAGACCATGTAGAGAAACATCTAAGCATCAGATGTGGTAACAGGCCCTCTGTAACTTTAAAAAGAGATGTGGTTCAAAAGATTAGGAAATCAGAGGTCAGCTTAGTGTATTTTACTACTTTCTAAATCATCATTGCATATATATAGTTAATGAAAGTGTGAAATCTTTGTGGTACTTTTTCAAATTTGCAAGAACATGTCGAGTATCCTATATTCTTTGTTTCATCTTATCAACACAGCAAGTATGATGGTAATCATCAGGAAGGGTTTCAAGCAAAAATGAAAAATAAAAAAAGACCACAATTCACTCGGTTTCATATTCTACAACTACAATTGAGTTTATATTGATTGAGACTAGAGATGAGCGAATCATTCAAAAAATTATTCGCCGAACATTCGCCGAACTTTTCCTAAAATTCGTATATTCGACGAATAAATTCGTTGTATTTGCGTACAAAATATACGTTATTATGTGCTATTAGCGAACATTCGCTCACTAATAACGAATGTTCATTTACAAAATGTACGCAACTTCTTAGAAGACGTACGCATGAGCGTACAAATAGCTTACGAATCTCAGCGTACTATTGTCTAAGCGATTACGTAATACGCAGGCACGTACGAGGAGAGGCCGCGGTGTGCACTCCTCAGAGGCAGAGCGAATATTCGAGACACATATATGGTAAATAGTGCAAATACATTATTATAAGTATAATATAAACATTTTAAATATCACCTACCTAGTATGCTCACGGACACGTTTAAGTCTCTTTTCTTCTGACGCTTGTCATAGAACTGGAGCAGAGTCCCAAACTCAGTCGCAATTTGTAATCCACATAGGTAAAATTGTAATCCAAATGGGTAAAAAAAAAGCAGCAAAGGTTCCTTAAAAAAACCCTCTTTCAAGGGGCTCCCCAAATAACCTGAAAAGGGGGAAAAAGGGATGAGGCGCACAAATGTGCAACTTAATTTCCTGAGTTGCCTCGTCATCCTCCCGCACTGGAGAAAGGGGCGGAACTACCAGGGAGGAGTCTGCATCGCTGAATTGAATTCGTACTCAACAGTGTATAGAGTAACTACCAGGGAAAAGTCTGCATCGCTGAATTGAATTCGTACGCGACAGCGTATAGAGTAACTAAATTATACGTAGAATAGCGTATAATTTATAGGACACACTACGTAGCGAATGCGTACAAAAGCGAAGCGAATCACCTAATATTCGGATTCACTTTGCAGCTGAAAAATCCCAAGATTCAATACAAATCTACAAAGCGGCGAATAGATTCGCTCATCTCTAATTGAGACCTTGAAAAGTATGTTAATCATGACTTGGTGACTTAGCTTTTAAGACAAAACATGGAAAAAAATAAAGGATTAAATTACTGTGGATAATTTCCTGGTTATATTACCATGTCTTTACAACATTAGCCTTAATCTATAATTTTTTAAAACTATGTGTTAAATACACTTATGTAAGAATCTAAAGGCTGTAACACTCAATTTAAAGGGAATCTGTCACCAGGATATTCACTATTGAAGTAAAGCCATGGCCTAATAGCACTTAGTACCTTATTTCCAGAATTGCCTATGTTTCAGCAATAGATGTTTTCTATCTTCTGAAAATCCAGTTTATTTGGTATGCAAATGAGCCAGTAAGGTGCCTGGAGGGACGTCATTCTTGCAAGAAGGAGCCCAGGCACGCCTCCTACATCACATTCAAGCCATAACTCCGCTCCCTGTTCCCTGCTCCCAGCATGAGGGAGGGCTTGGGCACTAGCAGGAGGCGTGCCTGGGCTCCTTCCTGTAAGAATGACGCCCCTCTGGGCACCTTACTGGCTCATTTGCATACCAAATGAACTATATTTTCAGAAGATAGAAAACATCTATTGCTGAATCAAAGGCAGATCTAGAAATCAGGTACTAAGTGCTATTAGGCCATGGCTTTCTTTCAATAACGATTATCCTGGTGACAGATTCCCTTTAAGGCCTATTTGTCAAAATGGTGTAAATGTATAAAATTAGTTCAATCTTGTGTTTTGCTGATGTGAAAGAATAAGAACGTCACAAAGAAAACTTTTTGTTCTTTAACAGCTTCTGGACTGCCCATAGACTTTGAAAGGTTGGATTGTTTATCTAAGCAAGGACATTCCTAAACATCCTTGCAAAGTTTACAGCAGCACACTTATCACGCTGCTGTGAGAACAAGATGCCTGCTGTAAGTGAGAGTAAGAATCAGGCTCGCCATACAGAATACAGGCATATTTTTGCACCATTCCTGCCTCCTCCATTGTTGCTTAGACAGTGTTCAAAGAGTGCAGATCATATACAGATCAGGAAGCAGCCATGGCGTCTTTTTCTCCAGTCCTAGCAATCATGTGATTGATATTGCGTAGACGCCTCATCACTCACCACTTAAAGGACCATTGCAGGCACTGCCAAATCCTCCCGTGGCCAATTGCTAAGGGTCCCTGAGTATTTAAGGCACTCTTGTCAGGCAGAGGATGCCTGAGCTTACATTCCCTGGTGACCAAAAAAGGTGTTTGCTAGTTGTATCCTTCAGGGATTTGCAGGCATTTATCCTGCATTATTCCTGTCTGTGTTTCTGCCGTGTTCCAGTTCTATACTCATCCTACCTGTGTGCCCCGGCATTTCCAGTTCAGTTCAATTCTTTACAAGTTTCAGTTGAGTACCCAGTCTGTCTGCCCAGTCCGTCTTCCAGTCAAGTTCCCGGTCTGTTTGCATTTCCTGTGCCTCTATCACTAGCCCACCCGCAAAGCTAGCCTGTGTCTAACTTCATCCACATTTACTGTGCTGCCTGGATCTTCAGAAGCCAGTTTCAAGTCCTGATGCGTGGTCAGACTTCTCTTGTGGTTTTGGGGTGTTTTTTCAGTGTTTTTGCTGTTCTGAGCTCCTGTTGCTTGCACCAGAGTCCCTGACCCCAGTGGGTCTGCTGGCAACCACACTAGGACTATATCAGGAGATAGTGGCTTGGTTGCTTCCCTGCAGCGAAGACCAGATCTCTGTACAGGGTTAAAGGGTGAATACCAGGGAAGCAATGGAATAACATCCTTGGGTTACCACAAAGTGAAACCGGTTAGTTGGCATAGTGGGTGCACACTCACTGATCCGTACAATGTCCTTGTATAGAGCTGAAATGATGTTTTGAACAAGTGAATAAATTAGACACATTTTACTGGATCTTTTGGATTACTGTAGCATTCATTTATTTTGTATGGGAAAGTGAATACAGATGTAAAAGGATTATCTGGGAAAAGATATTGATGACCTATCCTCAAAATTGGCCATGAATATTAATCTGCAGGGGTCTAATCAGCTGTCAGAACAGGCCAGGCGCTAAATAATTGCCATGGCCTCTTACTAGGCCAGTGACAGCACTGTACATTTGTCACACAGCTTAGTGGCAGCTCAGTCCCATTCAAGTCAATGGGGCTGAGATGTAATACCAAACACAACTGCTTATACGATGTACGGTGCTGTGCTTGGAAAGCTGCCAGGAGCCTGCAGTGTACACCAGAGTATAGGTCATTATTATAATTTCTATGATAACCCCTTTAAGTTGCTGGAACCACCACTATGGCTCTTGAAGTGCTGCTTCTAACCTGGTAAACAAGAATACCAGAGAAGCTTCAAAGGTGCTTTCAGCAAAAAAAATCCCCAAAAACTCATTTAAAAGCTCTAAAATACTCAGCTAGTTATACAAAGAACAACCATAAAACAATTGCATGGTTGCCGTGGTGTTTCCTTTTTAAACCAATTACAGCCTTTTCATCCATGCCAACATAGTTGGTGATGCAACCGTGTGACTGTATGATCAAAGGTTTGAGAAGACAAGCATCTGAAGTCACAAATCCGTTCTTTGAGGCTTAGTCAGTACATGCGCCTTTTCCTAGCAACAGATGTAAGTTCCTCCGAGACTTGCATGAACAGATTTTTACAGGAATGCTGATCTTATACTATGGAGGATGGGGTCACATACTGTATTATTTTCTGATATTTTATACATTTGTGACATTTTTGTAACCTCTTCAACCAATTATTTGTTTTTGCCTTAGTTGCAACCTCATTCTCATTTATTATATGAACTTGATCTATTAAGTGAGGATTCTGAAATGAAGACTCTCCACTGGCGATATGTGCAAGCATGCTTTGAAAGCTTAGACACTAGTTTTGTAACAGATGTGTTATAAAATTTTGTTGGTTTGCTCAGAATAATTCTTTGTCTTCCTTAACCTTACCGTCACTGCATTTTAATCTTGATACAGTATAACATGCTTTTGGCAACTCTTAGAGATTTCCTTCAGGATCAAATAAACACCTACAGTATGTGAAAGTTCAGAGAGAAATCATTACACATATCCAGGCTTTTTGGAACCATAAGAATAAATAGGCCAAAATAAATAGAACAAAAAAACATCTTAAGCGTGGAATGTGCATTCTGGGAGCATGTGATTGCTGCAATGGCTATGGATCTTTGTATCAGGTGGCAGAGAACTTCAGCAAGAATATAGGAAATGAGCAAAGTTTCCTAAATTAGAATGATTTCATTCTCCACAACGGCAAAGAAATACTTTAAGGAAATAACTTTGCTACTGCTATAGGTGAGCAGATACAGAGGGAAAAATAACATAGTAACATAGTTTATAAGGCCGAAAAAAGACATCTGTCCATCCAGTTCGGCCTGTTTTCCTACAAGTTGATCCAGAGGAAGGCAAAAAAACCCTGTGAGGTAGAAGCCAATTTTCCCCACTTTAGGGGGAAAATTCCTTCCCGACTCCAATCCAAGGTAGTAAGGTTTAGTGTCACTAGGTGGAAGAGAAGCCAATGTCCTAGTCCATGCATCAACCTCTGGGATACCAGGGGCTGATGAGGACAATTCCATAGCAAGTGTGGAATTGTCCTCATGATAGAAATTCAGATTATTGTGGAACAGACTGCAAGTGTGTGGAGACCACAGGCTAGTACAGTAGTATCTAGGTATTGAGATGGCAGTGAGGTGGGCCCACAGTCTTTCTACTGACTTTTTATTTCTATTGTCTTGCTTCTTGTTCCGCAGCCAAGAGAGAGAGAGAGAGAGAGGGAGAGTGTTAAGTGTGTACTTCTCTCTCCTCATTGTAGAGATTGGTAGGGGTCTAAGTACGCAGACCCACACTGACCTAAACTGTTGATATGTCCCTATGACATATCAAAAGTTTAGTGAAAATACTCTTCCACCTTAAGGAGTTAAACAGCTGGGATCTGAAGTTTCTCTGATCCCAGCCATTTAAGTTGGAGCATGCAAGCACAAAAAAAAAATCTCACCGTTGATCACAGGTGTTATGGGGTGTTAAGGATTTTATGCAAGAGCTAAGCATCTAAATAGTGCATGAAGTCATTAGTTTGGTCAGACATTCAACACTAGACATTGGCAAATAACCCGTTTTCAGTGCCCCAATCCCAAATGAAGGCTCAATTAATCTTAAAGTTGTGGGGAGACAACAGAAGAAAAAAAAATCGGAGCAATTTCAAAATATAACTTGCTTTCTCCCCTTTATCTCAAATTATTCAAACACCAAATTATGCCACATTCTTTATACCTTCCTGGAGGATAGGGCTGAATGGAATGTGAAGTCTATCCAGAAAACGATGCCACCAGACATATTTTTAAACTGTCACATTTTCCACTCTGATTTCTGTCATTGAGATCTGTATATCCAAATCACACATCGCCACTATTCAAGCCAGAAACCAATACTGAAACTATTGCTCTTATAATGTATTTGCATTGTATACCCAGTTGTTTATTACTTGGTGTAACTCACATAATGTTACAATGTGCTTCAGAAACCAGTTGGAAAAATAATGCAATAAATTGGTACATTCTTAAATATGGTGTAAATTTGAAATTTTCAAACACTTTCAATTATTTAGATAGACTGATACAGGAGCCTCAGTGAATTTACAGTGCCTTGCGAAAGTATTCGGCCCCCTGAAACTTTTCAACCTTTTGCCACATTTCAGGCTTCAAACAAAAAGATATAACATATTTGGTGAAGAATCAACAAAAAGTGGGTCACAATTGTGAAGTGGAACGAAATTTATTGGATCATTTAAACTTTTTTGTAATAATAAAACTGAAAAGTGAGGCTTGCAAAATTATTCGGCCCATTTACTTTCAGTACAGAAAACTCACTCCAGAAGTTCATTGAGGATCTCTGAATGATCCAATGTTGTCCTAAATGACTGATGAAGAGAAATAGAATCCACCTGTGTGTAATCAAGTCTCCATATAAATGCACCTGCTCTGTGATAGTCTCAGGGTTCTGTTTAAAGCACAGAGAGCATCATGAAGACCAAGGAACACACCAGGCAGGTCCATGATACTGTTGTGGAGAAGTTTAAAGCTGGATTTGGATACCAAAAGATTTCCCAAGCTTTAAACATCCCAAGGAGCACTGTGCAAGCAATCATATTGAATTGGAAGGAGTATCAGACCACTGCAAATCTACCAAGACCCGGCCGTCCCTCTAAACTTTCATCTCAAACAAGGAGAAGACTGATCAGAGATGTAGCCAAGAGGCCCATGATCACTCTGGATGAACTGCAGAGATCTACAGCTGAGGTGGGAGAGTCTGTCCATAGGACAACAATCAGTCGAACACTCCACAAATCTGGCCGTTATGGAAGAGTGGCAAGAAGAAAGCCATTTCTCAAAGATATCCATAAAAAGTCTCGTTTACAGTTTGCCACAAGCCACCTGGGAGACACACCAAACATGTGGAAGATGGTGCTCTGGTCAGATGAAAACAAAATCGAACTTTTTGGAAACAATGCAAAACGATATGTTTGGCATAAAAGCAACACAGCTCATCACCCTGAACACACCATCCCCACTGTCAAACATGGTGGTGGCTAGAGATGAGCGAATCGATTCGTTGATTCGTATCGAATCTTGGGAATTTTTAGCTGCGAAGCGAATCCGAATATTAAGTGATTCGCTTCGGCTTTGTACGCATTCGCTACGTAGTTTTTCCTATCAATTATACGCTATTGCTACGTATAAGTTACTCTATACGCTGTTGCGTACAAATTCATTTCATTTGCGATGCAGACTCCTCCCTGGTAGCCCCGCCCCCTTCTCCAGCGCGCGAGGAAGACGAGGCAACTCAGGAAATTAAGATGGCGATACAGCGAGGCCCTGACTGGGGAGGCATGGTGTGGGGCACCGACCCCTATAAGGAGAAGGAACCGGAGGAGATCTACGTCTCTCAACATGTCCGGCAGCCTAAGAAGTCGGGCACGGCGGAGGCGGCAGGAGTTCCCGCTCCGCCGCGGAAGGACTACTCCCTTCGGCAAAATTCAATGGTCCCCGAGGCTGTCACCCAGAAAGCCCTGACCCTCTGGGAATTTAAAAAGCTGGTAGAGGAGTGGGTTGTGCAGGTTTTGGAGCACCCACGGTCCGGTGACCCTAAGCTGGAGCGCCGAAGGGGTACAGTTATTTGGTTCAGCGTGGAACGGGGAGTAGGTTTTATCGGCGATGGGGAGACGGCGGAAGAATTATATGTAAACCGCCGTTCTGTAAAGCGGCCGTATCTTCCGCCCGTCCGCCACAATCTCCACGCAGGGGATTACGTGGAGTATACCCCCATGAAGAGCCTCCAAGGCCCATTTGCTACTGGGGTGAAACTCCTTAAGCGACCAGCTACTCCTGCAGCGCCCCCGGAAGACTGGACTGAGGAGGCCCAGGCCGCAGAAAAGGCTCGGTGTTCCCATGAGACCAATGATGGGACTCTGCGATCTGAGGAGAAATCCCAAGCTCAGCTGGAACCCCTGATACCAGATTTGCCACCGCCGCCTTCATGTGGGACAGATGACCACCAACAGTTTTGTGTACCAGCCATCGGTGGTACAATACCAACTGCCATGGCAGGTGCAGGCCGCACAGTCCACTGCTCGCGGAAGACCGTTACCAGAGCGCTTACAGACGGAGATTCTGTCACCTTGTATGCCGGCGGGAGGATCTGGCCACTACAAGGTAATGGGCAAGGCCCAAGTTGCCATGGCCCTTGCCAGTGTGACCGCCCGGACACTACCAAGACCATCCCTGAGAGGTCGGTGGGGGTCAGTTGCTGCACCCATTGTGGCTTTCATGAGGCAGGAGCGCCCTCTCATGTCTTTTAGCTCCAGCAGCAGTGAAGAGGAACTGCTGGCTTAAGGATCCTGCAGCTTTTATGGGAGCTACAAGGTAGACTTAACTTGAAGGGTGAGCACTAGTTGGCGTGTTTTTTTTTTTTTTTTTTTTTTTTTTTGCCCTGCGTTTGTCCTCACCCAGATGGACATGGATTGTCAGGACTCCCCCCATCAAAAAAAAAGTTTTAACCAAGTTGCGCATACGTGCGCCTCATCCCTGATTACAAATTGCAACTGAGTTTGGGACTCTGCTCCAGTTCTATGACAAGCGTCAGAAGAAAAGAGACTTAAACGTGTCCGTAAGCATACTAGGTAGGTGATATTTAAAATGTTTACATTATACATATAATGTATTTGCACTATATTGTTTGCACTGGATTGTTTGCACTAATGTTTTTACCTTTCAGAAACGTTTTCAAGTATGTTGCCCATTGTGTGTATTTCTTTACAGGTACCGCAATGGGTCCTCATATTCACTTTATAGAATTGTGGATGATTGTACTATACCCATAGCCGGATAAACAGCAGCCTCGGATCACCTGCTGGATCACCTCCTTTTTATGCTGGTTCGGGTGGTGGTGTGTGCCATCGTTAATCGTAATCCTGGCGGTCCATCAGCCAGACTATGTATTTCAGCTGTGCAGCAGAGCTAAATCATGAGGATCGTCTGGATGCCATTTTCGAATATTCGCTCTGCCTCTGAGGAGTGCACGCCGCGGCCTCTCGTTGTACGTGCCTGCGTATTACGTAATCGCGTAGACAATAGTACGCTGAGTATTCGTAAGCTATTTGTACGCTCATGCGTATGTCTTCTAAGAAGTTGCGTACATTTTTTAAATGTACGTTCGTTATTAGTGCGTGAATGTTCGCTAATACCACATAATAACGTATATTTTGTAAGCAAATACAACAAATCTATTAGTCGAATATACGAATCTTAGGAAAATTTCGGCGAATGTTCGGTAAATTATTTTTTGAATGATTAGCTCATCTCTAGTGGTGGCAGCATCATGGTTTGGGCCTGCTTTTCATCAGCAGGGACAGGGAAGATGGTTAAAATTGATGGGAAGATGGATGGAGCCAAATACAGGGCCATTCTGGATGAAAACCTGTTGGAGTCAACAAAAGACCTGAGACTAGGACGGAGATTTATCTTCCAACAAGACAATGATCTCAAACATAAAGCAAAATCTACAATGGAATGGTTCAAAAATAAATGTATCCAGGTCTTAGAATGGCCAAGTCAAAGTCCAGACCTGAATCCAATTGAGAATTTGTGGAAAGAGCTGAAAACTGCTGTTTACAAATGCTCTCCATCCAACCCAGAGGCGTAGCTACCGGGGGGGGTCAACGGCTGATCTGAGGTCTGATGGGGGCACATTCTGCTGATCTGAGGTCTGATGGGGGCACATTCTGATGATCTGAGGTCTGATGGGGGCACATTCTGATGATCTGAGGTCTGATGGGGGCACATTCTGCTGATCTGAGGTCTGATGGCGACACAATACGCTGATCTGAGGTCTGATGGGGGCACAATATGCTGATCTGAGGTCTAATGGCGGCATAATACGCTTATCTGAGGTCTGATGGGGGCACAATACGCTGATCTGGGGTCTGATGGGGACACATTTTGCTGATCTCAGGTCTGATGGGGGCACATTCTGCTGATCTGAGGTCTGATGGGGCACATTCTGCTGATCTGAGGTCTGATGGGGGCACATTCTGTTGATCTGATGGGGGCACATTCTGATGATCTGAGGTCTGATGGGGGCACATTCTGCTGATCTGAGGTCTAATGGCGACACAATACGCTGATCTGAGGTCTGATTGCGGCACAATACGCTGATCTGAGGTCTGATGGGGCACAATATGCTGATCTGAGGTCTAATGGCGGCATAATACGCTTATCTGAGGTCTGATGGGGGCACATTAAGCTGATCTGAGGTCTGATGGGGGCACATTCTGCTGATCTTGGGTCTGATGGGGGCACAATATGCTGATTTGAGGTCTGATAGGGGCACAATACGCTGATCTGAGGTCTGATGGGGGCACATTCTAATGATCTGAGGTCTGATGGGGGCACATTCTAATGATCTGAGGTCTGATGGGGGCACATTAAGCTGATCTGAGGTCTGATGGGGGCACATTCTAATGATCTGAGGTCTGATGGGGGCACATTCTAATGATCTGAGGTCTGATGGGGGCACATTAAGCTGATCTGAGGTCTGATGGGGGCACATTCTGCTGATCTGAGGTCTGATGGGGGCACATTCTGCTGATCTGAGGTCTGATGGGGGCACATTCTGCTGATCTGAGGTCTGATGGGGGCACATTATGCTGATCTGAGGTCTGATGGGGGCACATTCTGATGATCTGAGGTCTGATGGGGGCACATTCTGCTGATCTGAGGTCTGATGGGGGCACATTCTGCTGATCTGAGGTCTGATGGGGGCACATTCTGCTGATCTGAGGTCTCATGGGGGCACATTCTGCTGATTTGAGGTCTCATGGGGGCACATTCTGCTGATCTGAGGTTTGATGGGGGTACATTCTGCTGATCTGAGGTCTGATGGCGGCACAATACGCTGATCTGAGGTCTGATAGCGGCACAATACGCTTATCTGAGGTCTGATGGCGGCACAATATGCTGATCTGAGGTCTAATGGCAGCATAATACGCTGATCTGAGGTCTGATGGGGGCACATTAAGCTGATCTGAGGTCTGATGGGGGCACATTCTGCTGATCTTGGATCTGATGGGGGCACAATACGCTGATCTGAGGTCTGATGGGGCACAATATGCTGATCTGAGGTCTGATGGTGGCACATTCTAATGATCTGAGGTCTGATGGGGGCACATTAAGCTGATCTGAGGTCTGATGGAGGCAGGGGACTGTTAGTTTAGTGATGTAAAAACTGGGGACAGGTTTCCTTTAACATAGGAGTCTCCTTGTTTTTTTACTCCTATTACTCCTATATTTTACTGCATTATGTGGTAGAGTATTTAGACTAGGGTATGTAGAAAGTCTATTGTACTGTACTTAACAGCATAGATGATCTAGCAGTTTATATAGTCATCTTTCTAATACAATATTATAACCACAACTAGTAGTATGTGCCTGTGAAGTTGGAAACGTGCGTTTGGGAAGCCACTAAGTGCGGGCCCAGTCAAGTATGTTTCGCCCCTCCTGTGCTGAACCTCTAGCTACGCCTCTGTTCCAACCTCAAAGAACTCGAGCTGTTTTGCAAGGAAAAATGGGCAAGAATTTCAGTCTCTAGATGTGCAAACCTGATAGAGACATACCCCAAGCGACTTGCAGCTGTAATCGCAGCAAAAGGTGGCGCAACAAAGTATTAATGCAAGGGGACCGAATAATTTTGCACGCCCCACTTTTCAGTTTTATTATTACAAAACAAGTTTAAATGATCCAATAAATTTCGTTCCACTTCACAATTGTGACCCACTTGTTGTTGATTCTTCACCAAAAATTTTAAATTTTGTATCTTTTTGTTTGAAGCCTGAAATGTGGCAAAAGGTTGATAAGTTCCAGGGGGCCGAATACTTTCGCAAGGCACTGTACTTCACACGTTGTGTCAGGATTACTTGAGTTCAACTCACTTTGGATGAGCAGCATAGTACTGTAATTACTTCAGTAGGTCACCCTTTTCCCTTTAGCCCGCAGCTGAAATAACAAAACCTGTAATGGTAACTTTATTTAATCTATGTCCTGCTGTTTTACATATGTAATCAGGGGCGGTCTTGGGCACCACGCATCCTATGCATTTGCGTAGGGCCCCCGGCGTCCAAGGGGGCCCCCACGCTCTTCTCTTGCGCCGGTGCCCAAGACCGCCCGCAGAGGGAGATGAGCGCTTCCATTGTGGAAGCGCTCATCTCCATAGTCATCTGTATCGCCGTCCTCAGGACGGCGATACAGATGCCTGTATTGTACTGGGGCAGGGGAGGGAGAGGCGTCTCCCCTGCCCGTTCCTCTGATAGGCTGCAGGCACTGGGCCTGCAGCCTATCAGAGGCCGGCTCACGCGGCGCGATGACGTCATCGCGCCGCCTGAGCCGTACAGCGCGGGACACAGGCCGGAAGAGGCCTGCATCGCATCGCTGCCAGCACCATGGAGGTAAGTATAAGTGTTAATTTTTTTTTATTTTTTATTTTATTGTAGCAGTCACGGACCGGAGCTCAATTGGGGGCACTGGGGGCATTTTGGGGCATTTTGGGGGCATTTTTACTGGCACATGGGGGCACTGGGGGCATTTTACTGGCACATGGGGGCATTTTACTGGCACATGGGGGCATTTTTACTGGCACATGGGGGCACTGTGGGCATTTTACTGGCACATGGGGGCACTTGTGGGCAATTTTACTGGCACATGGGGGCACTGTGGGCATTTTACTGGCACATGGGGGCACTGTGGGCATTTTTTCTGGCACATGGGGGCACTGGGGGCATTTTTACTGGCACATGGGGGCATTTTTACTGGTACTGGGGGCATTTTTACTGGCACATGGGGGCACTGGGGGCATTTTTACTGGCACATGGGGGCACTGGGGGCATTTTTACTGGCACATGGGGGCACTGAGGGCATTTTACTGGCACGGGGCATTTTTACTGGCACGGGGGGCATTTTTACTGGCACAAGGGGGCACTGGGGCATTTTTACTGGCACTGGGGGCACTTCTTACTGGCACTGGGGGCATTTCTTTATGGCATGGGAGCACTAGGGGCATTTTTACTGGCACTGGGGGCACTTCTTACTGGCACATGGGGGCACTGGGGCATTTCTTACTGGCACATGGGGGCACTGGGGGCATTTCTTACTGGCACATGGGGGCACTGGGGGCATTTCTTACTGGCACATGGGGGCACTGGGGGCATTGTTACTGGCACATGGGGGCACTGGGGGCATTTTTACTGGCACATGGGGGCATTTTTACTGGCACATGGGGGCACTGGGGGCATTTTTACTGGCACAAGGGGGCACTGGGGCATTTTTACTGGCACTGGGGGCACTTCTTACTGGCACATGGGGGCACTGGGGGCATTTCTTTATGGCATGGGAGCACTAGGGGCATTTTTACTGGCACTGGGGCACTTCTTACTGGCACATGGGGGCACTGGGGCATTTCTTACTGGCACATGGGGGCACTGGGGGCATTTCTTACTGGCACATGGGGGCACTGGGGGCATTTCTTACTGGCACATGGGGGCACTGGGGGCATTTTTACTGGCACATGGGGGCACTGGGGGCATTTTTACTGGCACATGGGGGCACTGGGGGCATTTTTACTGGCACATGGGGGCATTTTTACTGGCACATGGGGGCATTTTTACTGGCACATGGGGGCATTTTTACTGGCACATGGGGGCACTGGGGGCATTTTTACTGGCACATGGGGGCACTGGGGGCATTTTTACTGGTACTGGGGGCATTTTTACTGACACATGGGGGCACATGGGGGCATTTTTACTGGCACATGGGGGCACTGGGGGCATTTTTACTGGCACATGGGGCACTGAGGGCATTTACTGGCACGGGGCATTTTTACTGGCACATGGGGGCATTTTTACTGGCACATGGGGGCACGGGGGCATTTTACTGGCACATGGGGGCACTGGGGCATTTTTACTGGCACATGTGGGCACTGGGGCATTTCTTACTGGCACATGGGGGCACTGGGGGCATTTCTTACTGGCACATGATTTTGAGGGGGGAATCAATGGGGGAACTTCTGGCGCATTATTGGGGCATTTCTTACTGGCACATAATTTGGGGGGCATCTATGGGTGGGGAGCACTTCTTACTGGCACATTGGAAGCATTATTACTTCTGGGGCACAGTGGGGACATTAGTACTGTGGGGGGCACTATTACTGTGGGGGCACCCTGGCACAGTATCAGCGCAGTTATTTCTGGGGGACGTTATGTTTACACTATTTGCTGGGCGCAGTTATTTTAGGACACTGTGTGCCAATAATTATTGAAGGGCACTATCTGTGTGGTACTAGTGGCACAGTACTGGGGTGGTAGGATGATTTGTCCAGAAGATGGGAGGATGATGGAAAAGTAGTAAACTAAGATTTTTTTCTGTCAAACTGCAGAGATGAGAAATGGCTGAAAAATGGCGTCTGGTCTGAAAGGAGAAGATGAGGAAAGAAAAGATCTACATGAGAGGAGACGTCACTGGATGTAAGAGGTATGAGGCGCTGGATTATACTGGATGTAAGAGGTATGGGGCGCTGTATTATACTGGATGTAAGAGGTATGAGGCGCTGTATTATACTGGATGTAAGAGGTATGAGGCGCTGGATTATACTGGATGTAAGAGGTATGGGGTGCTGTATTATACTGGATGTACGAGGTATGGGGCGCTGTATTATACTGGATGTAAGAGGTAATGAGGCGCTGGATTATACTGGATGTAAGAGGTATGGGGCGCTGTATTATTACTGGATGTAAGAGGTATGAGGCGCTGTATTATACTGGATGTAAGAGGTTGAGGCGCTGGATATACTGGATGTAAAGGTATGAGGCGCCTGGATTATACTGGATGTAAGAGGTATGGGCGCTGTATTATACTGGATGTAAAGAGGTATGGGCGCTGGTAATTATACTGGATGTAAGAGGTATGAGGGCGCTGTATTATACTGGATGTAAGAGGTATGAGGCGCTGTATTATACTGGATGTAAGAGGTATGGGGCGCTGTATTATACTGGATGTAGAGGTATGGGGCGCTGTATTATACTGGATGTAAGAGGTATGGGGCGCTGTATTATACTGGATGTAAGAGGTATGGGGCGCTGTATTATACTGGATGTAAGAGGTATGGGGCGCTGTATTATACTGGATGTAAGAGGTATGAGGCGCTGTATTATATACTGGATGTAAGAGGTATGGGGGCGCTGTATTATACTGGATGTAAGAGGTATGGGGCGCTGTATTATACTGGATGTAAGAGGTATGAGGCGCTGTATTATACTGGATGTAAGAGGTATGGGCGCTGTATTATACTGGATGTGTAAGAGGTATGGGGCGCTGTATTATACTGGATGTAAGAGGTATGAGGCGCTGTATTATACTGGATGTAAGAGGTATGGGTAGGCGCTGTATTATACTGGATGTAAGAGGTATGGGGCGCTGTATTATACTGGATGTAAGAGGTATGGGGCGCTGTATTATACTGGATGTAAGAGGTATGGGGCGCTGTATTATACTGGATGTAAGAGGTATGGGGCGCTGTATTATACTGGATGTAAGAGGTATGGGGCGCTGTATTATACTGGATGTAAGAGGTATGAGGCGCTGTATTATACTGGATGTAAGAGGTATGGGGCTGTATTATACTGGATGTAAGAGGTATGGGGCTGTATTATACTGGATGTAAGAGGTATGGGGCGCTGTATTATACTGGATGTAAGAGGTATGGGCGCTGTATTATACTGGATGTAAGAGGTATGGGGTGCTGTATTATACTGGATGTAAGAGGTATGAGGCGCTGTATTATACTGGATGTAAGAGGTATGAGGCGCTGTATTATACTGGATGTAAGAGGTATGAGGCGCTGTATTATACTGGATGTAAGAGGTATGGGGCGCTGTATTATACTGGATGTAAGAGGTATGAGGCGCTGTATTATACTGGATGTAAGAGGTATGAGGCGCTGTATTATACTGGATGTAAGAGGTATGAGGCGCTGTATTATACTGGATGTAAGAGGTATGGGGCGCTGTATTATACTGGATGTAAGAGGTATGAGGCGCTGTATTATACTGGATGTAAGAGGTATGGGGCGCTGTATTATACTGGATGTAAGAGGTATGAGGCGCTGTATTATACTGGATGTAAGAGGTATGAGGCGCTGTATTATACTGGATGTACGAGGTATGGGGCGCTGTATTATACTGGATGTAAGAGGTATGAGGCGCTGTATTATACTGGATGTAAGAGGTATGGGGCGCTGTATTATACTGGATGTAAGAGGTACGGGGCGCTGTATTATACTGGATGTAAGAGGTATGGGGCGCTGTATTATACTGGATGTAAGAGGTATGGGGCGCTGTATTATACTGGATGTAAGAGGTATGAGGAGCTGTATTATACTGGATGTAAGAGGTATGAGGCGCTGTATTATACTGGATGTAAGAGGTATGGGGCGCTGTATTATACTGGATGTAAGAGGTATGGGGGCGCTGTATTATACTGGATGTAAGAGGTATGAGGCGCTGTATTATACTGGATGTAAGAGGTATGGGGCGCTGTATTATACTGGATGTAAGAGGTATGAGGCGCTGTATTATACTGGATGTAAGAGGTATGGGGCGCTGTATTATACTAGATGTAAGAGGTATGAGGCGCTGTGTTATACTGGATGTAAGAGGTATGGGGCGCTGTTATTATACTGGATGTAAGAAGGTATGAGGGCCGCTGTATTATACTGGATGTAAGAGGTATGAGGCGCTGTATTATTCTGGATGTAAGAGGTATGGGGCGCTGTATTATACTGGATGTAAGAGGTATGAGGCGCTGTATTATACTGGATGTAAGAGGTATGGGGCGCTGTATTATACTGGATGTAAGAGGTATGAGGCGCTGTATTATACTGGATGTACGAGGTATGGGGCGCTGTATTATACTGGATGTAGAGGTATGGGCGCTGTATATACTGGATGTAAGAGGTATGAGGCGCTGTATTATACTGGATGTAAGAGGTATGGGCGCTGTATTATACTGGATGTAAGAGGTATGGGGCGCTGTATTATACTGGATGTAAGAGGTATGGGGCGCTGTATTATACTGGATGTAAGAGGTATGGAGCGCTGTATTATACTGGATGTAAGAGGTATGGGGCCGCTGTATTATACTGGATGTAAGAGGTATGGGGGCGCTGTATTATACTGGATGTAAGAGGTATGGGGTCTGTATTATACTGGATGTAAGAGGTATGGGGCGCTGTATTATACTGGATGTAAGAGGTATGGGGCGCTGTATTATACTGGATGTAAGAGGTATGGGGCGCTGTATTATACTGGATGTAAGAGGTATGGGGCGCTGTATTATACTGGATGTAAGAGGTATGGGGCGCTGTATTATACTGGATGTAAGAGGTATGGGGCGCTGTATTATACTGGATGTAAGAGGTATGGGGCGCTGTATCATACTGGATGTAAGAGGTATGGGGCACTGTATTATACTGGATGTAAGAGGTATGGGGAGCTGTATTATACTGGATGTAAGAGGTATGAGGCGCTGTATTATACTGGATGTAAGAGGTATGAGGCGCTGTATTATACTGGATGTACGAGGTATGGGGCGCTGTATTAGGCGGGGGGGCCCAAGCTGAACTCTTGCACCAGGGCCCGTGAGCCTTTAGCTACGCCCCTTCAGCCCAGCCAATAGAGAGCTGGGAGTCTGGGACACGCCATAGGCTGTGGGCAACCTTGACCCCCCCCTCCAGTGAGGTATAGGGGGTGTGTCATTGGGGGGGGGGCGTGTCATCAGAGGCCGTGTCATCAGGGGTGTGAGGTGTCATTGGGGGGGGGGGGGGCCCCCAGACATAACTTCGCTTAGGGCCCCAGAAATGCCAAGACCGCCCCTGGTTGCATGTACAAGTATATCGATGCGGTCAGCAAAGCACTGCTACCAAGGTCTGCTCTTGGGAATCAGAATTCTTACTATGAGGACTTCAGAACCCCAGGGTAATGGTAGTACATACAGAAGCTGTGTTGCCTACAGACTACAGGACTGCCTACGGACTACAGGAAATGAAAATTTCAAATTTTCACTTTTCTGACAGCACAGCTTCCATATGGACTTGAGCGGCGTACAGACTACAGGAAACGAATATTTCTGGTAGGTAAGTTTATAATATATATATATATATAAATATATATATATATATATATATATATATATATATATATATATACACACAGCATGGTGGCTCAGTGGTTAGCACTGGTGCCTTGCAGCGCTGTGGTCCTAGATTCGAATCTGTCCATGGACAAGATCTACATGGAGTTTGTATGTTTTAACCGTGTTATCGTGGGTTCCCCCGGGTACTCCGGTTTCTCCCACACTCCAAAGACATACTGATAGGGAACTTAGATTGTGAGCCCCATTTGGGACAGTGCGATGCTTATTTCTGTAAAGCACTGTGATAATAGAGCATAATAAGATAATAAATGCATAAAAAATAAATATATATAAGTAGGGATTACATACTGGAAAACTAGTTTACTCTGTACATGACTTATAAACAGCAGATGCTCTTTCTATCCATCTAATTATGTCTATTTCTATGTACTGCCATTGAAGAATATTCTAGATAAATAGAAGCCAGTGTTTGTCACCTCAGAAATGCCACTAAAAATAAACATAAAACAGATGCCACATGTATCCAAGGGTTTGTTAAATATACATGCATATGAATGTTTGATATAGCTCTCATTGAAAAACACCAGACACAGTGGGAGCTCCTCTGTGATTTACAAGCAAAGTAACAGAAAGTAGATTTTTCAGATTTAGACCTGTCATAACCACAGCGCCAAACAATCCAGAAAGAGATATGTGGAGGATGAGAACAGGGCGGAGAAATACTGTACCTTGCTGACACTGTCCACTGGATGGGGTATCTGTAGAATGTTACTTCTTTTATGAGAGACTTACATCATAAGAAATGTGATGTCATCACAACTGTCGCCATGTCAACTAAATCAACCCCACCTTTTAATAGCCCTGCTTATATAATCAGTGACATCCGACATCTTCTTATAATCTATCTTTGTAAGGCCGCTTTCACACAGTTGGTGTTTGATCAGGGATTTCCATCAGTTATTGTGAGCCAACCCTACTCAGAGATAAGGTATAATTTAAAGATTTGCTCCTGTTCTGTGTATTTGACTTGCACCTGGTTTTGGCTCACCATAACTGGTGGAAATAACTGGTGTAAAGTAGAACTGGTTTAGTTGCCCATAGCAACCAATCAGAGTCCACCTTTCATTTTGGACAGCTCCTTTGATAAATGACCCCATGACTCTGTAAAAAGCAGCCTTAGTGTTAATCTGTACAATTTAAAAAAGTTAAAGAAAAAGGAAACTGTCAACAAGAAGATGTTTATGGATATTATTAAAAGCTGTATTTTTATTCCACTTGAAAATTGTGCTATTATTAGGGCATGCTTGTACTTTTTTTTTAATAGTCTTTATTTTCAAGTTTTCAATAAAGTAACAAGCAATTCGAAAACAGTCAATTAACATTCCACGACAGTCAGATACAAAATATTTGGCCAAAGTATCAGCAAATCATATCAGTGTTACATATCTTCAAATCTCAGTCTTAGCTTATTATAACTAGCGCCATGGTATACACGGATACTTGACCATCCACATTCACACAACCATTCACACAGGCAGCGACTCTCAGACAACTTAGATCTTCCCTAAAATTAGATGGACACTGAGGTGGCATTCAACCAAAGGTTCCAAGTCTTATCAAATCGATCCAGTGTCCCTCTTGCTTCGTAGGTCAACTTATACATTGGTAAGGCTGTATTAATAAGTTGAATCCATTGAGACAGTGAGGGATTTTTGGGAGGCTTCCAGTTAAGTAGTAAGGTTTTCCTAGCATAGAACATTAATAATCTATACAATCTTTTACCATATTTGGTAGAGATAATCTCGTTAACAAGACCCAGGAGGCTAACTTCTGGGGAGATAACCGCTGGCAACCTCAAATTGGAGTTAATATATCTATGTACTGTTTCCCAAAAGTCTTGGATGGTTGGACACTCCCATATCATATGCATCAGTGTCCCCCTACCTGTATTATATCTAGTACAGATATTGGATGAAAGCCTATTCATGTGAACTAAACACACAGGGGTCAAGTATATTCTATGAAGCCACTTTGCCTGAATCAACTGATCTTGTGCACAGATCACCGTAGACCTCCAAGTGAAGGTCAGTTCCTTCCAGTGGCGTAGCTATAGGGGTCGCAGCGGTCGCAGTTGCGACCGGGCCCCTAAGCCATTTAAGTGAATGGGTCCGCATCTCAGCTGCAAAATATACAGATCGGAGGCCGCAAAAACAACTGTCGTGTGAATGTAGCCTTACCCTGTATGTTCTGTAGTGATATACGTAATGTTAGGGGGGAAAAGGTTAGGGTGAGAATTTGGCATGGGGGGGGTTCAGTTTTTGACTTGGCCGGCAGAAAAGCTAGGTGCACCAGCGCTGGGGGGGACCCAAGCTGAACTCTTGCACCAGGGCCCATGAGTCTTTAGCTACGCCCCTGGTTCCTTCTCATGTTGCTCCTCTAGGGTTGGGATATCAGTTTTCCAATTACTAAAAGCTCTAGCTATGGGAGATGGCTGGTACGATATCAGTGTCTCATAAAGGGAAGGATACCATTTTCCTAGAATCCCTACGTCTAGTAATTTTCTCCAATTCTCCGTATTCTAAGCATAATTGGTCAGTTCCAAATTGAGCTGTACAAGCATGTCTCAACTGGAAGTAACGGAAGAGGGAAGAGCGTGGTAGATTATACTCTTTTTGTAACATCAAAAAGGTCTTAAAATTACCCTTTTCATATAATTGGGTGAGGTATTTAATACCCCTCTGCGGCCAGAACTCGAAGTCTGGTAGCAAAGATAATTCTGGAAGTTTAGGGTTCCTCCATAGAGGTATTACAGGTGACCATACTGTATCTCCACCCCTCTCCCCCCGCACCTCAACAAAGGCAAGCCATGGGTGTACTACCCCCGCCACGAGGGAGGTGAAGTGTCGTACCGGATATTTACCCTCTCTATACACTAGATTCGTCAGAGCTTCATACAATCCTAGCAGAGCCGCTTCCAGAACCACCGCGTGGTCATTTGCATCAGCTCTGATCCACCATGAAGCATAATTTAGTTGAGTGGCAATGTAGTACAAATACATATTAGGAAGGGCCAAGCCTCCTCTCTCATAAGGGGCTTTCAGGGTTTCTCTGGCAATTCGTGGTGTTGTTTGTCCCCAGAGAAAGGGTGTTAATAATCGATCAAGTGCTTGAAAGTGCGCCTTTGGTAGTACTATTGGAGTTGCCCTATAGAGATACAACAGTTTGGGGAGGATAACCATTTTGAAAATGTTAATTCTGCCTATAAGGGAGAGAGGTAGACCCTCCCATGCCTTCAGTCTCTGGGAGACATACGCCATAGTTGGGCCTAAGTTTAAAACATTAAACTGCGTGACATCTTTATGAATGCATGCCATGTCAATTGGCTGCTTCTAAGGCCAGCAGGATATTGTCATGTATTAAAAGAGTCATGGACTTGCGGGACAGGGATGTCATATTACCACTGTATAAAGCATTAGTACGGCCTCATCTGGAATATGCTGTTCAGTTCTGGGCTCCGGTTTATAGGAAGGATGTCCTGGAGCTGGAAAGGGTGCAGAGACGGGCAACTAAACTGATAAGGGGCATAGAGCATCTTAGCTATGAAGAAAGGTTGAAGGAGTTAAACTTGTTTAGTCTTAAGAAGAGACGTATAAGGGGGGACATGATCAACCTGTATAAGTATGTAAATGGCCCATACAAAAAATATGGTGAAAAACTGTTCCAGGTAAAATCCCCTCAAAAGACAAGGGGGCACTGCCTCCCCCTGGAGAAGCAAAGGCAAACTGTGAATCTGTGGAACAGTCTACCGCAGGAGCTGGTCACAGCAAAGACAGCTACGGGCTTCAAAACAGGCTTAGATAAATTCTTAGAGAAAAAGAAGGTCACCACATATTAAGAAATGTAGAGTCATGTCTTAAGGTTACCCGTCCCCCTCCCCTTCATCACTCCTACCCCCTCCCTTGGTTGAACTTGATGGACATGTGTCTTTTTTCAACCGTATTAACTATGTAACTATGTAATAACTATACCTAAATATGTGAAGCTATCAACGACTCGCAACGTTGATAATGCAGAGATAGAGCTTGCATCAATATTATCCACCAGGTATAGTACTGACTTACTCCAATTGACCCATAACCCCGAATATGCACCATATTCGTTGACCACTTCAAGCAAAGCTTCCAGTGACGAGTTAACATCTCCCAAGTAAATTAACATATCATCTGCATATAATGATATTTTTTCAGTTATACCTGCAATGTCCCATCCTGCAATTCTTGTATTTCCTGCTATATACGCAGATAAGGGTTTCATCACAAGAGCGAAGAGCAGAGGTGATAGAGGACACCCTTGTCTAGTACCTCTTCCCAGTGAGAAAGATTTAGACAGGTATCCATTTACTCTAACCCTGGCAGTTGGGTGTAGATATAGTAAATTAAGCCAGGTAAGGGAGTTTTTTGGTATACCAACTTTCTTCAATACTGCCCACATAAACCTCCATTCAACTGAGTCCAAGGCTTTCTCATTATCAAGTGAGGCTATGGCTCTATTACCCCTATTTTCAGGAGATATCTGTAGGTTTGTAAAAAGATTTCTCAGGTTAATGTCAGTGGTCTTACCTGGCGTAAAGCCAGATTGATCTGCGCCAACAATGGATAGAATGACTGATGAAAGACGCATCACTAAAACTTTAGCTAGAAGTTTAGCATCTGTGTTTATCAGAGAGATGGGATGGTAGGAGCTACATTGGTCAAGCGGCTTCCCTGCTTTGTGGATTACCACTATCGTAGCTTCGGAAAAACGGCAACGATTTATGCTCTAAGGAGTATGCGAACAGTTTGCTCAATCTTAAGCTAATGTCCTCCTCCTGAAAATTATACCACTCGACCGGAAATCCATCCGAGCCATAGAGAGAATAGCTGTCTGAACCTCAAGCTGATTGATAGGAGCATTCAATATCTCCCTCTCCGAACTAGTCAGTGACGGAAGAGAAGCACCCCACGGAAGCCCTCCAATTCCTCTATCGACTTGCACACTTTAGAAGCATAGAGAGAGGAATAATATTGCACAAACTGCTCGCATATGGCCTCTGGCGTAGTGACCATCTCCCCCGCTTCATTTCTTATGGCTGCCACTACTGTTTGCGGCGTTTCCGTTCTAGCTAAATACGCCAGAGTCTTACCATTCTTATCTCCTTCTGAGAAAATAGATTGCTTTTGCGCTAGAAGTTTTTTCTGAGTATAGTCGGTTAAATGTAGGGTACATAATCGTTGAATGGATTGCCATTCTACCTCATTTTCTTCCAAGGGACTTGGAATAAAAGCTTCCTCCGTAGTTGCTAGTTTAGTTTCCAATTTTTTACGTGTAGAAAGTAGCTCGGCCCTATGAGTTGCAATAGCGGCTATCAGAGTTCCCCTCAGAACTGCCTTACATGTGTCCCATTCAACCAATGGATTAACTGAGTCTGTATTAATTTCCCAAAATCACGATAGTTCTTCTCTGTATTTCTGCGCTACCGGGAGCACTGTCAAACAAGTAGGGTCCAAGCGTCAGTTCGAAAAAGGGAGCTTAAGTGGTTGAATTAGAGTAATTTGAAGCGGAGCATGGTCAGATATACCACGGGGTAGGTACTCAGCGGTTTTCACCCATGCAAGACCATCTTGATTAGTGAATGCCAGGTCAATACGTGATAGTGAATGAACAGAAGCCGAATGACAAGAGAACTGCCAGCCTCCTGGATATAGCCCTCTCCATATCTCAGTGAGATGATGTGCCTGCATCCAGTGAGATAACGCTGGATTGTGTCTAAGTGTGGGGTGAACAATTCACAGAAGATGGTGCACTACAGCGGTAAATGCAATTGACAATATATGGCTAAACCCTCACACTGATGTTAAAATGAGACTTTCGCCAATATATTCTTATATCAAGAACATACCGGAGCTAGAGCACTCTGTCCAGGTATCTCAAGTGGCGCGGGACGTAACACTAACCCTACATGCCATTGGGCATTTTAAGATAGGGGCATAAAGTCCAACACACAGCTACCAGCTCCCTGTTATCACACATACAATGGGCACATCCGCACATTTGGCTATCCTGTGTAGGACGTCTTTGTGGTACAAGTGGTCCGTTGCAGGCATCCTCCATTGTATGCATTTTTGCTGGGGATTATTTGTACATTTATACATTACATACATTATGTTTGTACATTGAATGTGCCCTGATTTGACTAATGGCTAACATTCAGGTTCACCTGTGCAGCCTGGGTCACATGATGTCAGGGATAAGTGGGACTCACAGCCTCCGCCACCTCCCATTGTATGTGTGATTTCACGCTGGAGGTAACAGGGAGCTGGTAGCTGTGTGTCCGATTTTATGCCCCTGTCTGAAAATGCCCAACGGCATGTAGGGTTAGTGTTAGGTCCCGTGCCACTTGAGATACCTGGACGGGGCGCTCGGGCTCCAGTATGTTCTTGATATAAGAATATATTGGCGAAAGTATCATTTTAATATCAGTGTGAGGGTTTAGCCATATATTGTCAATTGCATTTACCGCTGTAGTGCACCATTTTCTGTGAATTGTTGTTGTATATAGTTTGTCACATCTGCACATTTGGCTATCCTGTGTAGGATGGTTTTGTGGTACATGTGGTCCGTTGCAGGCATCCTCCATTGTATGCATTTTTGCTGGGGATCACGTTCAGCAGCGGAACACATGTGCAGGATTTGCTCCCCCGGTTAGAAATGCGCAACAGCATTTGGGGTTTTGAGCATTTTTCTGCCATTTGTGACCACCTTTTTTGTTCTGTGATTTTTTTTTAAGTGTGGGGTGAAGCCTATCTATTTGTCTGTCTAGGACAGCAATAAAATCTCCCAGAAGAAATAGAGGAGAAGGAGGGAGTAATGCAACTCGGGCCATTATATTGTCCAGGACTTCTCTATCGAAAGGGGGGGGGCATATATCCCTACAATTAATATTTCACAACCCCTAACGGTGGCCTGCAATAATACAAACTTCCCTGACGGGTCAATGTGCACGGAAAGCAGCTGAAAGGGCAGAGATTTACTGACCAATATGGATACCCCTCTCGCAAAATTGGAGTAGGTTGCATGGTATACATATCCTATCCACGGTTTCTTAAGCGCCAAGACCTTCTGGCCTCGGAGGTGGGTCTCCTGGAATATAAACACGTCAGGGTTATATTTCTTAACATAATTAAAGACTAAAGATCTTTTAACCTTATCGTTCAGACCCCGGACATTCCAAGAAATCAACCTACACGTAGCCATAAGATGTCATAAAAAATTCGCCACCACACCCACTGCCCGCCAGAGTCGCTGCCCCAATCACACACACATACACACCAGTAACAGAAAGAACTGAGAATTCCTACCCCAATCCCACCCTGCCCAAACATCCCCAACTTGTCTGAGCCTGTTGGTCCCTAACTAAATATTAAGCACTTATGGAACTAGAGCGTTCCTATCTACCTATGTATGCTAAACATAGAGGAATCTAAAACTCTCCTCTAAAATCAGTTAACTACCAACTAACCATATGTAGAGCTTTACCCCTAAACGTATTCAACAATTGACTAAGATCAGTAAGTGAATATCCTGCTTTTAATAAACATATACCTCAGCTGGAGGTCAATAGTTAAAGCTCCCCTCATATAAGTGGCAGTCTTTCAGACCCTAGAAAAAATGGGTTATGAACATGTAAAATCTACCACATTCAATAGCCTATATGAAGGTACGTCGCTCCTCATCCTGGGCGCTGCCGATCAATCCAATCTGAGGCCTCCTCTGGTGTCTGGAAAAATCTGGCTCTGTCACCATCTTGGATTTGCAGCCTAGAAGGGTATAGCATTGCGTACTTTATTTCTAGTTCGCGAAGGCGAGCCCGGACACTAGTGAATAATCTGCATTGTTTTTTTACTTCCGTTGTAGAATCTGGGTAGAAGGATATCTTTGCGTTTTCAAACTGAATGTCCTCCTTTTTTTGGCAGCTGTAAGGATGGCATCTCTATCTCTGTAGTTCAGAATTTTCATTATGAAAGGTCGCAGTGCCGCACCTGGTGGGAGAGGTCTCATGGGGATCCTGTGGGCTCTCTCCACCACAAAATTTGGTGAAAGCTCTATTGGGTCAAGGAGATTCCTGATCAGTTGTTCTGTAAAGGTCTCTGGACTGTTGCCCTCTGCTCTTTCTGGCAGGCCCAGGATTCTTACGTTATTTCTTCTGTTGCGGTTTTCCGCGTCTTCTACCCTGGCTTGTAAGGCTTTAACTTGTTGCTGCAGAGATCTAGTAGTTTCAGCAGTAGCAGAAGCTGAGTCTTCCACATCACTCACTCTTCGTTCAACTTCCTTAGTATGATCCCTCATCTTATTTATAGCGTGACGTAGGCAGTTGATGTCTATTTGTAAATGATCAATTTTCGCGGTCAATGTCGCTCGACATGCAGCGATGATAGACATTATCTTATCAACTTGTCGCTCAGTGTCCATCTGGTCACTCTGCTCCGGATCCGTCTCACTCATGTCAATGAATATTTTAGATGCCGTATTTGTTGTGTTAGTTTTGGTTTTGCAGTCCATAGATAGATGTTGGTGGCAACTCACGCTGCAAGTCTCCCTGGCTGGGGATATTTCCAGTAGCAGCAACCTTGCCAGGGACCTCTCCCTAATGTAGTAAAAAACCCAACACCACCAGACAAGAAGGGAGAGACAGAGACGTACTTCCAGGGAAGAATCCCCTCTGATGTAATAAATATATAATGACTCTAGCAAGGGGGGTAGACCTTCAGCTGCCCTTGGATTTCAATAACTGTGCTCTGGAGGGCCCAATGACCAAGATCTGAGAATGGTTAATGGATATGTCCCACAGGTTAGAACTCTCTGCCTATGAAGTAGCCCAATAAAACAGCCTTTTGATGTATAGCCTTCTGATATCCAGGGGCGGTCTTGGGCACCACGCATCCTATGCATTTGCGCAGGGCCCCCGACGTCCAAGGGGGCCCCCACGCTCCGCTCTTGTGCCGGTGCCCAAGACCGCCCGCCCAGCTGTCACTGCATTTGTCCGAATGCGCACGCATTTTATAAATTAGCACGCTAATGCATACTAATTTATAAAATGCGTACGCATTAGTGTGCATACTAAAATATGCGTATGAATTAGCGTGCAGATTTGAAAAAGCACACGCAAATTCCACCCGAGCATGCTTGGCCGAGCATGCTCGCTCATCTCTAGTCCCAGTCTTTGATGTGTGTGTGTGGGGGGGACGTGTGATGGGGGGGCGTGTCATGGGTGGCGTGACGCGTCATTGGGGGGGGCCCCAGACATAACTTCGCTTAGGGCCCCAGAAATGCCAAGACCGCCCCTGTATGTAATGTATATTAAATGACATAGATAATATCTTGCAGTCATATCATATTACATATTTGTAGGTATTTACAACAATCACAAGAGCAAAGTAGTGTATGCTAATCTAAAACTAGCAAACTCATGTTATTATTAGCATTTGTCTTCTTTATATGCCCGACAGCGCCCCCACCCCATTTTTCTCTTTTTAATCTCTTTATTTGCTTTTTTTTATTGAGAAATTAATCAAAATTGTGTGATTGATGTATTACTGTTACTTTTACAATTGGTTAATTAGGAGCTCATGGGTTGATTACTGATAACATCCCCAGGGGTTGGTTGGAATAATTAAAAATTGTCAGAAAAATAAAGAGAGACAATATTTTTTATGTTAGCTTTCTTAGGTAATTGTTTGTTTGTTTGCTTATTTGCACACATCAATTTACTGGAATAGTTCTGAGAGAGGAGCATTATCGTAATATTAAACTCAGCTTAACAAATTTGGGAATTACATCACCATGATAACCTATTTACATAAAGAATACATATGAAAGCATTCACTGTCCACATCTGATCTCTAAGTGAAAAAGACTGAAAATACTGTAAAGAAAAAATGCAAGGCTTAAAGAATGCCAAAAGTAGGTGAAATAAAAATATCTAACAAAGTTTGTAAGCTGGGCCAACCTGGAGACAAACACAAAGATGGGAAAAGCAGTACATTTTAAAAATTTAGATGCTGCTTAGATATGAGCAAATTGATTTGTTAGAATCAAAATTTGACCCTAATTTTTGAAACATTTCATAGAATCAGAATTTATTCAGATTCATTTGGGTAGAGAGAGATTTTACAGGCATTTAACACACTTTCGATACAGGTAAAGTCAATTTGTACCCAAATTGCCAGTGCACTAGAGGGAGCATGTGCCCTGTGGGCAGCTTGCAGAAAGGAACAAAACGCCACGGGAGGTGAAGGAAAAGAGAAAATCGACCAGAATCTGTAAGTAAGGGGAGAATTCCCTGCTGTTTAAAGGCACTATTGGAACACTAACGTTTGATGCATGCGTTACAAAACTGAAATACCGGGGCTATATCCATCAGCATTTTAAAGAAGTCGCTATTAAAACGGATGCTATATTTAACCACATTGGGAATATTGAACATTTGCTTACATTGACAAGAACTTACCTCTATACCTTTCATCCTCTGTTGTTACCGGAAACTGATGATGAATATCTGACATATGTACTACCATTTTTTCTGTGTCATATCTAAACATATAGGGGACACTATAGCCCTAAGATTGAAAGGGACTAAGATAGTGTTTTTTTTTTAAATCAAGTAAATTTTTATTAAAGGAACAATGTACCTGAGGCAATACAAAATAAAGGCATACATTTTCAATGCTACACAAGTGCCATTTTCGTGTTTTACAATGTACGTCTCAGACATCCAGAAAATAGTACATCGAACCAAAGTAACATTTTCAAGTTTTCGCCCCCCCCCAATATACCACCACCCCTATCACCCCCCACCCGCAAACCAATCCCCCCAACCCTCCCTGTCACCGCCCACCCCACCCTTTGCCACGAGGAGTCGACACTCAGTCCAGTGTAGACCGGACCTCATCCTTCAAGTTGGGATGAACCTCCAGGCCTAGCCAAGGTTGTCAACCGGAAGAGGCCAAGCATAGCATCACCAAGACCATTCCAGTAATACTTATCAATGAGTTATGGCTGTGTCACTTTGCATCCTTTATGGTACTATACCACCCAATTGTCCCCTCATACATTCTCTCACCAAAGAGATAGAGGCCAACCCAGGAGCTTCAAACCATCCTCCCCAGATAGCTAAGAATTTAGCAGCACACTGTCTTTTAATATAAATACCATTCTCATGTCTTATGTTAATCCTACTGATATATTCTTTTTTGTTGGGCGCGTCTTTATCTATCCAATATTTTGCTATCAGCACCCTTGCTTGGAATAAGAGCCTCTGGATGCATAACGTAAGCTTGTTGGTAGTGTCCAGTGAGTCCAATATTCCTAGTATACAAATCCTAGGGTCCGGAGTCAGCCTAATCTTTGTCACCAGCGCTATTAAAGAAAGAATGTCAGACCGAAATCTATCGAGTTCAGGGCATCCCCAAAACATATGAAGCAATGAGGCCCCTTCCCTCCCGCATCTGGGGCAACAGGAGTTTGGTCTGAGACCTATCCGATATAGAAACTCCGGAGTTCTGTATACCCTATGTACCAAATACAATTGTGAGGTTCTTTGGGCCTCACTAAGTGTTACTGTGGGGGTTAAAGCTAAAACTCCTTCCCATTGTTCCTTTGAGATGGCCCCAACGTCTTGCTCCCATTTATCCTTTACGGGCAGGCACCCCTGGGGCAGAGATTTATTTAACAGGTGTCTGTAAAGTACCGAGATCAAACCCTTAGAGCCCCCTGGTTTAAGCAACTGCTGACATAAATAGGGAAAGCCAGCAATTTGCGGCGTCCCTGGAAACTGCGTCTGAAAGGCATGCCTGAGTTGTAAGTATTGGTAAAACCAACTATGAGGGATTTGAAACTCGGATTGCAATTGGTCAAATGCCTTAAACACCCCTTTAGAATGAAGGTGGTGAAGGAAAAGTACTCCCTTCCGTTCCCAAGGAGTAAAACCCTCCAACCAGAAAAATTCCGGCAGGTCAGGGTTATGCCATATGGGTGTATTCTCATAAATTCCCTGAATCTCATTCAGTTCCTTATACTTGGACCACATTTTGGCAATCAAGGACAGCGTGGGATAGGACTTAAACTTTTGTTGGAGCCCCCCCAATTCAGCTATTGCTATGGGAGTCCCCTGCTGTATGATATGTGACACTATTTGCGCCAAGCAATTCGCACCCATATACTGACCTCACCCCTTTAAGTGCTGTAGTTGTGCTGCCAAAAAGTACAACCAAGGGTTTGGAATAGCTAGCCCGCCATCTCCCTTGCATCTCTGTAATGTTTCTAAGTGTACTCTTGGTTGCTTCTTTTTCCATATTAGGGACCTGAATATACCCTGTATTTTATAAAATATTCGCCGTGGCAACCAAACGGGCGAGTTGTGTAGAACATACAACAGTTGCGGTAAAAAAATCATTTTAAGGAGATTACTCCTGCCAATAACTGTTAGAGACAACTTACACCAAATACTTGTTTTTTTCCGTGAATCTTTGTAGCAGCAGGATGATATTATTTTTCCAGGGGCAAAATAACCGATTTATCCCAATTTATACTCAAACCGACATACCCGCCAAATTCAGTAATAGTGTGCATAATAGGAATTATGGATTTCTCCAGGTCGCTAGTATACAAAAGCATGTCGTCCGCATACAATGAAACTCTCTCCTCCCGTTTCCCGAGGGGAAACCCTTCCCAACGCGGAGACGACCGCAGAAGACAGGCCAGCGGTTCGATTGCCACGGCGAACAATAAGGGCGACAGAGGACACCCCTGTCTGGTACCCCTATGTAGGGAAAATGAGGAAGATAACATCCCATTAGCTCTGATCCTAGCCCTGGGCATTTTGTACAAAAGTTGCACCCATTCAAGGAACCCCGATCCAAACCCCATAGCACCTCATGACCTCCCACAGGTAGTCCCACTCCACACTGTCGAAGGCTTTTGCCGCATCCAGGGAGATTATCGCTTTACAGCCACCTGCGTCCACTGACCTCTGCATGTTCAAGAATAGCCTTCGAAGATTTATAGAGGTACTTTTGCCAGGCATAAAACTGGACTGATCCTCATGTATCACCGAGGAAATTACTTTATTCAGACGATTGGCTAACACTTTGGCCAGAATTTTGATGTCGACAGATAACAGGGATATTGGCCTATAGGAGCCGACAAGACATGGGTCTTTACCCGGCTTTGGCAGGACAACTATTACCGCTTCCCTCATGGATGAGGGCAATCTACCCGTCTGTTTTGCCTCCTGGAACGTTTTCAGTAATTGAGGAAGCAGTATATCCTGGTATCTTTTATAGAATTCAGACGGGAGTCCGTCAAAACCTGGTGCTTTCTCATTGGGAAATGACCCAAGGGCTAGTTTTAACTCCTCTAACTCAAGAGGCTCGTCTAGATAGGATGCCGATTCTGGAGACAGTCTAGTAAGGGGGATATCCGCCAAATATTCCCGCATCTCATGGGAGCTCTTAGTCAATGTGGAGGCGTATAAGGTATTATAATAGGCCGTGAATTCCCCCAAAATAGTAGAGTCATCTGTAGACGCTACGCTCTCTCTGGTTTTAATACACAACACTCTAGACGGTCCATCCTGAGCTCGCACCACTCTAGCCAACAATCTCCCAGCACTCTCCCCCGTTTCAAAATACTTTTGTTTAAGAAAAAAACGCTTGTTATCAGCAGTATGGAGTAGATGCGCATTAAGCTGTTCCTGCGCTCCCTTCCATGATAGCTCCGTTTGTGACGAAGGCTCCCTGATATATTCTGTCTCAGAGTCCCTCACCCCCTGAAAGAGTGATTCTGTGAAGCTTTTGGACTTTGTTTTATGCTTTTTAATTTTTTGAATGTATAAACCTCTAGTGAAGGCCTTCATCGCATCCCACACAATCCCCATGGAAGCGGATCCCACATTCAAGTCAAAGTATTCAGAAAGCTGCTCATCCATGGGATCATTACCATCTAACAGTTGTATCCAGAAAGGGTTTAATTTCCAATGAAAAGGGCCTCTGTTACACCTGTTGTCAGGGACTTGAAATACCAAGTGCATGGGGGAATGGTCCGAGAGCGTGCGAGGGAGATATTCTACAGTAGAGACATATGAGGAAGCTTCGAGGGAGCCCACAGGTAAGTCTATTCTAAATAATGAACCATGAGACACTGAGAAGCAGGAATACTGGCGCACCGTAGGGTGACGTATGCGCCACAAGTCATGTAGGTCCAGTTCCCTCAGTAATTTGGCCAGGGTAGTATCAGTGGACACAGGGGCCGAGCGGCTGCCATGGAATTTATCCAGATCAGGGTCTAAATATTTCTAAGATAGTGTTAATATCTACATGTGAATATCTACAAGTAAATAGAGGCTAAATACATATGAGACAATTCATGTGTTTTTAAATAATTGTTTGGGAAGATTATGGAGTATTAAAGCTACATTGGGGTCAGATCCCACGCTTTTGACCAGGTTGAAAATAATAACAACATTACACAAATAAGAAGTGACCGTCACCCAGGCCAAAATAAACGGGTTTCTGCCCCCAATTTTATTTTATTTTACTTTTATATATATATTTTAATTTGTATTATGTTTCAGCACAAATGAATTGTATGTACTGGTGTGAATAAATTACGTATTTTGTACATGATCCAGATATGAGTGCCTATTGATTTGTACCATTAATAGTAATAAATACTCTGTAGTAAGTAGTATGTAGTATATTAAAACAAAGTTTTGCAACAAATCAACTTCTGATCTTGGATCCGAAGGTCAATTCGCTCACCTCTACTTGTGGGACTCAAGAGAATATTGTTTCAAACCACAAAAAGCCTAGACTCTATATTTCCTTATTGAAATTCATCCTCAAATTGAGCAGTTTTCCTTACCTGTTTTAACTATTATACTTAGAGCTAATTTTTCAGGAATTATAGCATACATATTGCCCATTGTGACACATATTTTCATATATAATACTTAACTGCACAAATGTCTGAAAGCAATTGCTTAAGGCTTTGCTGTCACAAATTCTGCTGTGTTTGCTTCTTCTAACTTAATGCTGAGTAGTAACTTGTGATACATTGTTTAATTACCTTTATTCCTCTAGTGAGTTTGAGATAACATTAATTTGTGACTAAGTAAAATGACAGTAGCCATTATATGCAAGATGTATCATACAAACGACTCCACGGAGTGAATTTAAACATGTCTTTGATAATAACTCATCTGGATTCCTTACAGCAGAGTCAATATTTTAGTCTATGGTGTGTGAAAGTCCTCTCCAAGAAAGCATAACAGATTTATTTCTTCTTATTCAGCTTGCAACTATGTAGTTTAGCTTGTCATTCCTAGTTATACATGCTATTGATCTAAAATTGGCAAATACGAATATTGTATTCTAAGTGAGTATTTCTATATGGTTTATTTCAAGTCTAGTGTCTCTACTAAATTTATACTTTTGTCATATCAGAAAAATGTCTAAAAATTACTGCACAAAAACATAGCCTCATTGCTATTCAAATGCAAAACCCCTTTGGCTTTTTCTTTTACTTTTTTGCTCTAATTACAATAGGGTCAACTGTGACATATGATCTGTGCTTGGTGTATCTAAACCTGGGCATACACTACAGTTTTCAGACAGCCATTTATTGAATGATTGGCATGTTTCAGCACCTGCTGATATCTCCACGGTCCCAGCGGATATAGCTGCCAAAGTACTCACAGTTCGATACGATCATTGGCTATCTGTGCTCGCTGACATCCTCCTGCTCCATGCTAGGCCTAGCCTCTCATTTTTTAAAGGGCTCTTATAAAAGTGTTATCTGGTCATTTATTTTCTGGATAGGTAATTAATATCAGATCAGTGGGAGTCCCGGAGATCAGCTGTTAGAAGAGGCATGCGCTCCCTGAGCAGTGCCACCTCTTCCTAGGCCATGTGCTATCACCGTAGATCTGCCACTTGGCCTAGTTGGATTGCTGCGTTGAGACTCTTACATGAGGCTCCGCAGTATATTTTTGTAGCTGTTGCTTGAGTAGTTTCCTAGGCATTGCTCCCGCTTAGACAGAATCCTACTCCACACTGATGAGGAGTAGCACCCCAAAACAGCTGTCTGAGAATGGATAACTGGCTTAGGTTTTTTCCCTTGTCATATCCTTAAGGCTTGTGTCACGAACCAGCGGGTGTGGACCCACTGTGCCCTGTGTCCTACCTCCTCTAAGGGCGTTAATATATATATATATATATATATATTAATCTAGGTAGGCTATGTTTGCATACAAAAATATTACTCTAAGTAGACAAAGACCCTTAAAAAATATAATGTTTAATTAGATTCATTAAAAAAAATCCCAAAAACAATTCATATACAAACACACTTAACAATATCAAAGCCCTATACTGGCGGGCTATCTATAATGGACAGTTGTAGGGGAAAGGTAGAGGAGGAAAATAATATCAATGAGACCTTACCCTGTTAAGGTTACTATCTAGGTCTCAGCCCAGGGACCTCCCCAGATGGTAGGGATTCCCTGTCCTCCAACCTACCCTAACTTCCCCTGTTGATACCCTACACACAGTCACAATAGGGGAAAGTTGTCCCCCAGGAACAATTATTGTAGTATCCTCAATATATATATTTCAACAGATGTCCTCAATGTATATCTCCTCAACGCGTTTCCCCCACCAATCCATGTGGGTTCATCAGGAGGACTCTATAATCTATATGTATAGAAGAAACATATGATGTATAAAGATATCACATTTATCCCCAATATATGGGTAACTGATAATAATGATGCTGGGTAGCGGGGGTGTATGGCGATATACAGGTATAAGCACTCCCAGTGTTTGTTCACAATTTGATGATAACCACCCAGACATGCCTGGTGTAGCAGGATGTGCGTGAACCATAGCACTGACCTCAGGGTGGTTATCATCAAATTGTGAACAAACACTGGGAGTGCTTATACCTGTATATCGCCATACACCCCCGCTACCCAGCATCATTATTATCAGTTACCCATATATTGGGGATAAATGTGATATCTTTATACATCATATGTTTCTTCTATACATATAGATTATAGAGTCCTCCTGATGAACCCACATGGATTGGTGGGGGAAACGCGTTGAGGAGATATACATTGAGGACATCTGTTGAAATAGAGAAATATATATATATTGAGGATACTACAATAATTGTTCCTGGGGGACAACTTTCCCCTATTGTGACTGTGTGTAGGGTATCAACAGGGGAAGTTAGGGTAGGTTGGAGGACAGGGAATCCCTACCATCTGGGGAGGTCCCTGGGCTGAGACCTAGATAGTAACCTTAACAGGGTAAGGTCTCATTGATATTATTTTCCTCCTCTACCTTTCCCCTACAACTGTCCATTATAGATAGCCCGCCAGTATAGGGCTTTGATATTGTTAAGTGTGTTTGTATATGAATTGTTTTTGGGATTTTTTTTAATGAATCTAATTAAACATTATATTTTTTAAGGGTCTTTGTCTACTTAGAGTAATATTTTTGTTGCAAATTGGAGACTCATATATTGTATTGGACATCGAGTTTTTGCTGTATATGTTTGCATACAGTTTTCATCAAAAACGTGGGTCAAAACAGAACAACATGCTGTGCTATTTTTTCTTATAAAATGCCAGGTTACATGTCAGAACCTAACAGACTTGTTGTAGACAATGGGATCCATGGGCCACTGTTCGTGTCCATCCTCTGAGTAATCTTTTGCTTCCATTATTTTCATTGTTCTACTCATATTCCACAGAAACAAGAATGGAGATACTTTATGAATGTGGCCTTTGCTTGATTTGTCATTTCTAAATATTCTGAGATAAGTTAACTCATATTTTCCATATTTTCCAGTACATGTTTTCTCAAGGTAGGTTACATAGAAAGTAAAACATTGGATATTTTGTGCAGCACAAAAGATCAGCGTTACCCAGTGGTGGATCGTGCTGTGTAAACACGATCTGCTGCCAGTAATCAACTAGACAGTATGGGAAAGAGCGATGGCATTAGCAATCACTCCTCCTCATACTCTGGAGGAAGTGGGGGAGATCAATGTGGTCTCCTCCGCTGGCAAGCAGCAGATTGTTGGGAAGAAAGGCTTCCTTCCCGAAATCTGCTAGATCGTCATCCCATGTAAAGGGACCATAAGGCATCAAAATGGTTTATAGAGGGAGCTGGCTCCCCCCTCTATTTCTTCATCTCCCTGAAATGCGATCCAATGGTCGCCATGGCAGTAGGAGGCCTTGCAAAGGCCTCTGGGTTTACCAACTACAAAAACCTAAGAAAGGGTCTAATAGGTGAACTGTCAGTGTAAAACTGACAAGTGTAATACACTGCAGTAAAATAAATGCAGATACTAGTAATGACACTGGTTTTGCAATTTTCAGCCAGACAGAAAACTATGCCAGAACTGCCATTTTTAGCACCTTGTCTACAAATAAAACATAATAAAAACAATCAAAACATTTTATGTACCCCAAAATCATACCAAAATTAACTTTTCTCACAAAAATCAAGATCTCCTAAAACGCCATCAACAGGACAAAAAAAAGTTATGGCTCTCAGAATATGGCAACAAAAGGTTTTTTTTTTTATTAAGAAAAAAAAAAAACTATAACACAAAGGCATAACTCAATCATGTTGACCAGCATAATAAAGCTAGCATAGCCTGTGAACGCTGTAAAATCTAAAAAAACAATGGAGGAATTGCTGCTTACCTAAAAACTAAATGCAAAGCAATCAAAAGCCCTTATGTACCCGAATATAGAACCACTGAAAGCGACAAATGCCAAAAATAAACCCTCTTAAAGGGGTAATTCCATCTCACAAATGTAGTTTGTATAGTTAGATATAGCCATACTGTACCAATATTTTTACTAATAGAATGCATTTATATAAAATGTACCGTTTAGAAGATTTGCCTATTTGTATATCCATTGTCCCACACACATCAGTCGGGCCGTTGCCCCTGGTTACGGCCACCGCGGCCATGTACTAGTGGTGGTCGGCTTGCTCCTTTTCAAACCCGCTCCGATGTAACTGCTGTATTGTGAACGCACATTGCATGAGCATGCGGAGACACATCTTAGGGTACTTTCACATCTGCATTTTGGACGCTATCAGTCCAAAACGCAATGGTCAGGATCCGTCCAAAATGCAGACTTTATAAACGGATCCTGCTCCATAGAGATGAATTGATCTTGGAACAGGATCCGTTTCTCTGCGTTTTTGAAACGCAGACAAAAATGCTACAACCCTAAGATGTGTCTCCGCATGTTCATGCAATGTGCGTTCACAATACAGCAGTTATCTCAGAGCGGGTTTGAAAAGGAGCAAGCCGGTCACCACTACCACATGGCCGCGGTGGTCGTAACTAGGGGCAACGGCCTGACTGATGTTTGTGGGACAATGGAAATACAAATAAGCAAATCTTCTAAATGGTACATTTTATATAAATACATTCTATTAGTAATAATATTGGTATGTCTATATCTAACTATACAAACTACATTTGTGAGATGGGAATACCCCTTTAAGACATCAAGAAAAACAATGAAAAACTTCTCAAGTGCCACACAAACTTTCACCTAGATTTACTACTGTCTCTGCAAGTAGAATCTATTTCGGTTTACTAGGAAGCAGAGGCTTCACAGACTGGACAAGACAGCCTGGTGGACTTTACTCCATCTACAGAATTAGGCCCCATTCACACGACCGTATATTTGTGGGCCCGCATTACTGCGGACCCGCAAATATACGGGGGCCGCCCGGTGTGTGTTCCACAGCGCTCGGAACACACGCCGTGCAGCCCCATTGAAAATGCCTATACTTGTCCGTGCACACGGACAAATATAGGACATGCTTCAAAAGAGCCGCAGCACGGAGCCACCCCATAGAGGTGAATGGGGCCGCATCTATTCCCGCATTTTTGTGGATAGATACGGCCCCATTCATACGGTCGTGTTTCATTTTTACCTCCAAGACAGCAAAAAACTTCTATTGAACACCTGTGTTTTTGGCACCTCAAGGCCTCTGCAACCCTGAAATAGTGCCTGAGTGTTCACCTTGACTTTTGTTTGAGTCAAGTTGAACACTAGGTCCAGATATGGGATATTGGTAAGAATTAGGCCTGATTCAGATTTTCAGCAGTTTTGTAGGAGCAAATACTTAGACTGTGTTGCATCCAAGTTTGCATCCGCTTTTTTCTCCAAACAGTTGAGCTGTATTTTTTTTTTGTATTTACAAGAAACAGCAACATTTTTTTATATATTTAAACCTTTTTTTGTTACTATGCAGTGGATCAGTGAAAAATGTACAGAACCTCTATGATCAGTGGAAAAACAAACGTGTGAATAAAACCACTAACATCAATTAATCAGTGTGCACATATCCATGAGTCACTGATGTGTGAATGAGCTTTTATGGTAATAAATATTTAGTTGTATTATTTTTCCGTTATCACTTGCTGTTTTACCAAAAAAATATAATAGAACTGAAAATCTGAAAATAAAAATCTAATTTTACCTCCAATTTGCTTTGAAAGTGTTTTCTGGTACTTAGATACTGATTATCTATCCTCAGGATAGTTCATCAATATCAGATAGGTAAGGGTCTGACATCCTGCAACCCCACTAATAACCTTCATATTTTCATGTACCAAACAATACAGTCGAGGCATAAGCCTGGCTTCTCAGTCTCCTCCCTGGCAGAAGAAGGGTTGGATCCTGAGGAAAGGCCTGAGCTAGCTGTCCCACTCTCTCTCTCAAGGCTGGTACCCTGGCCAAGGGCCCATGGTCTGTAGTTCAGTAGTCCCGGTGGCTCCTTGTTCACAGGGTTGGTGACCCATCTCAGCATCTTCTTCTGGTCACTCATGCAGACTGGTATGAATCTCTAACTTCAAGCACTGGTCCCTAACTGCAGAACACTAGGGGCTCTGACTGCTCTTCGTATATACAATTTCTAGCTAGACTGGAACCTTCTAGTGGGAGGGGTGGAGAGGAGAAGCTAAACACAAACAGATTCATTGTTACACTTTCAGTCTTTCATAGACTTACATTAGAGCTTCAATGATGCTCAATGGCAATGACACAGCAGTTTTCCAGACAAAAACAGGTTTCTAGACATAACAACATAGCTAAAACTAGACATTCAAAAGATCAGTCTGTCTGGTTTTGTTAGTAAACAACGTCTGGCTTTTTCCCTCCAAAACATGCTTTTCTTTAAACCCTATGGCAGCTGTGGAAAATTACCAGCTTCTTACTTAGAAAATGTAATTACACAGTTATAAACCGTGCATGTTAACCCTTTCAAGTGAAATAAAGGAATTTTTTTATAACAGTAGGCAAATGTCCAGACTTCACAGTACCCCTGCTCCAGGACACTACACTTACATGCACTGATCATTGGGGGATCACAGGGCAATATGCTGACAGCATTATTTTCCATGCCGCATCATTTATTGGGTGATCAGTGGCAAATGTACACAGGTCAATTATTGGGAATGAGCATTCGTACAAATCTTCCTGTGGAAATGGTCCTTAAGACCAGTTTAGTTATATGTACCCTGGTGGAGTAAAAGTACAAAATATGAAAACCATTATTGAATATCTTATCTCTAAGCCCCCTTTCTGCCCATTTAGGAGTGCTGAGGGTGTGACGGGGGCATGGACTCCAGACCAGACACATTTACAATCTTTTACACTGGAAAACAAGTATAAGAAGAGGAGTAAAAACTACTTGTGTTTGTTCTTCTCCCAACACAAATTCCAGCCCTGGAAATGTAACATATGTAACATTTGTTAATTACCTCTCCTTAGCTAGGATGTATTTCCGGGGGATACAGAGCTGATAACACCTGGGCCCTGGTTAATGAGAAGCCCTGCTGCCATATAAGAAGACATGGGTATAATATATGGCACATGGTGAGTTGCGGGAGCCCTGTTACAAATTTTGAACTGGGGCCAAGGAATTTCAAGTTCTGCCTCTGCTCTCTAGACATACTGTGTGTCAGTTGGCATGTGCCCAGTAATGTGACTGGTGAAATGATAGTGACTAAGGTACTGTTCACTCTAGTGTCAAGGTTTTATAATGGAATTTCAAGCATAAACTGGAATGCTGATCGTTGACAAGACATTGGACACTTCATTGAACCTCATTAACACGCAAATAACTAGAGATAAATGAAGTATTGGAAAATTCGATTTGGCTGCTTCGCCGAATTTTCCTAAAAAAATTGCTTTGTAAGGAATTACTTCAGCACTAAGCGCATTTCTTTGTAAGTAATGGGTACAATGACAGGGAATAGCGATTGCACCGCCCCCCAATCATTGTACCCCTCAGATGCCGCGTTCATAGCTGATCGCAGCATCTGACATTAATATTACAGTGTAAAATAAAAAAAATCATAAAATCATACTCACCTCATACATTTCATCTCAAAGAGCTGGCCACTGCCATCTTGATTGTAGATTCAGAGGGAAATCTCGTGAGGCCTGTGATGACATCACATCAGCAGATGTGATGTCATATGTCCCTGCGCACGGGATTTTGGGCGGGATCTTCAATCAAGATGCCGGCAGTTGGCTCTATGCGCTCAAACGGATGAGCTAAATGTGACTTTTTAAAATGTTATACCGCTATTCAGGGAAAATTGATTAGTTACCATGAAGCACGAGGAAATTTGGCTTTGTGGCAAATCAAATTTTCCCTGTAATTCAGATCAAATTCCACTTTGTGAACTTTGATTCGCTCAGCACTAAAAATAACATACTTACAGTGTACAGATTCACAATTTGTAAGCCTGGTCATCATTTTCATCCTATGGTGGGGTTATCAAGGTAAAATGTATATGTTAATTTACTCTCATAGATTACTTACAAACTTAAAAAAGCCTCACAACTAATGGTTTCTCTCTCAACAAACTAACCGATATGCATATTACCATCGCTTAAAAAAAAGATACATAGCAATAGAATAACTGTTATTAAAAATATTTTTTTTCTTGATTTCCAATTACCTGCAGTAAAATTTTTATTATAGCACAGATATATTTGCAAACAATGAATGATTTTGTGTTCATTTTTATATTTATGTTAACAGTGCAAATTATTCATTAGCAAATTGCAGAAATGATGTGCAATAATGGACTTCCAGGGGAAGACCATATTAGAGAACAATTTAATGAATAAGCTTTACTCTGGCTTGTCATATAGTACTGCTGGCATTGTCAGACAAGTAATGGCAGATTAAGACTTGTCTAGTAGGGGAAAACTAAATAACAAGGACTTTTATTAAGGCGTAAATAAACCTATTAAATATTATCTGGATTAGCAATTAGTAGAAGGAGCACTGACAATTTTATTTATCAACATTAAACACAATTATTAATTACAGACCTGACAAATCTAGCAGTAAGTAGGACACGTTGGGTGTTCTGGGGCCGTAAGTCTATTATATGAAGGATGATTAGGGAAATCCTGCTGGGATATAAGTAATTGTAGTTGTAGAATTTTAATTGCCTCGGAATAGGGTAAATTATATTCTCTTGTCTTGGAGTATAAACAGTGGCATTGTGCTACCGAGGCTCAGCGGTTTTGACTGGAAGGTGCAGGAGACATTATGTAGCTAGCATTCGCTGCTGCTTGTGTTACAGGTCAAGGAATTAACATTGGAGTTCAGAAATGCTGAATTTAATTGTGTTTGTTTGTTCAGCTTGATACTGCAGTTTTTAATGTGAATTAACGATTGTATTACAATTTGTAGAGTCTTAAAATATTTACTGTTCAACATGCTGGAGTTATATAAACTAAATAAGACGCTTTCCACAACACTGAGTAAATAGTGCTAACCCATGACCTGAAGTGTATTAAAGCTGGTCAGTCCAGTGCAAGACAGAAAGAATTACTGTACTTGTTTATGGTCACAATTTTCTTTTTGAGGTTTTTAAAAATCTCATATGCGGAGAACTGTTTTTGAACATAGATGTAATATGTAAAACAAGATGCATTATCCTTCCCAAAATGAAGACGTTGGGTCAGGAAGTCAATTCTAACATATACTGTAGAGATAAGCGAATCTATTCGGCGAAGCTGCTTTAAAATCATACGTTATTATGTGGTGTTTTGCGAACATTCGCGCACTTATAACGAACGTACAGTTGTTAAAATTACTCAACTTATGTGAACACGTACGCATGAGTGTACAAATTGCGTACGAAAATGACGGCTTTGCTGGAGCGGAATGGTGGAGCAGGAGGAAAGCTCTGAGTCTGACCCCTGGCTACATGATACTGTATCAGCAGATGACAGCAGATTATCCGGCTGAGACTGAGATGAGCTTGCCATCCACTCCACTACCTCATCCACTTTCTCCTCCACTACAATTTTGCGCCTTGATGGGTTAGCCTGGTGGAACAGTGGCCAACTATTACGTATTCTACAAGTAGAAGCTCTGGCTACAGGTCCTTTGGCACTGCTGCCCTGTGCCACCTTCTCCTTTTTTTTTGAGCTCGAGGTCTGGCTGGAACCCTTTTGCTTTTCCATGCCAGACATTTTTCACTTGACTGTGGCCCTGCAGCTGGTCTTTGTCTCTCTACCTATCTCTCTCCCTGTCTCTCTACCCGTCTGATTAATTACTAGCCCTGCACTGGCCCTGCACTTGCCCTGCACTGGCCCTGCACTGGCCCTGCACTGGCCCTGCAGTATCCCTAATATGTTTAATATGGATTCCTAGAACAATTACACCACAATTTTAACAAAACACTTCTCTGTTGCTCAGAACTTCACAGACAGTGCTTCTGCTCGTCTCAGCAGTCACAGCACAACTGATGCGTCACTGGCTTATCAAGCCTGAGCCAATCAGAGAAAGCCTTTCCCACTAGGTCAGGTGACCGCTTTCTTCCCGGGCTTTTTTCCGCACGAATAACGAACAGTAAAAGTTCGCTAATTAACTGAATTCGTACACATCAGCGTATGAAGTTACTTATACGTAACATTAGCATACAATTTATCAGACAAATACGTAGCGAATGCGTAGAAAGCGTTAAGAATATTTTCGAATCTAACAAAGCGAATCTCAAAAAATCCTGATTCGCTTCGCAGTGGAAAATTTCCAAGATTCGTATCGAATCTACGAAGCGGCGAATAGATTCGCTCATCTCTAATATACTCCTTGTAAAAGTATTACATATTTCTGGATAAAGAGGAGCGGTTTGGTGATTTCTCAGCAAGACATTATTTCTTATTAAATGATACTTAATTAGATACACATTGGGGGAGATTTATCAATAATGGCGTAATTTGTGCCAAAAAATAGTAACAATACAAATCCAAAGTGGTGATTTATTTCCCCTCATATATCAAAAGGGACGTGCCATTTTTAAAATGTGACTTTTTAAAATATAAACCTGATTATCCGTCTATTTCTCTCTATTTGCACTATTTTAACACCAATGGCACTAAAAAGCAACTTTTAAAACCAAAATGCGCCACTTCAGCCACCCCTGTCTGACCACACTTTGAGACTTTTGAAGCATATTTACGACTTTTGAAGCATATTTACGACTTTTAAAGCGTGTTTGCGACATTTCCATTGGTAAATTGTGACTTTTGTCTCAGACTCTAGACATTTTTGTCATTCTGTTGTTTTTGTTGAATGACTATGTACTGACAAAACCCTGTTATTTAGCTCATTTATATCACATAAAAATAAAGGCCTCCTGTTTTAATACTTGTTCCCGCGACGATTTGGTTTTCTTTTCATAAATCTGACTTTTTGAGATTCCTAGAAGGAATTGAATTTTTTTTCCAATTTGGAGTGTTGACTGCAGTCCTATGTAAAACCACAGATAACACTAGTGCTGATAATGTAGTAGTGTTAGGCCACTTTCACACTAGCGGCAGCACGGATCCGGTGGGTGAAGGGTCCCACCGGATCCGTGCTGCGCAGGTGCACGCTTGGGGCCGGAACCACGCTCCGGCCCCACACGTGTCAGACTGTGTTGAGGAGGAGGGGGGGGGTTACTTACCTGTCCCAGCAGCTCCAGATGAGAGGGACACTACAGAGGAGGAGGACGGAGCACACAATGGGAAGATTCCCCACAGCGCCCCCTGCTGGAGGGAGGAGGGAGCCGAGAGGGAAAAGTGCAAGGTAACGGATCCGTCATGAACTCTATTGAAAGTCAATGGAGGACGGATCCGTTTACTAGTGTGTCACACCGAACGAATCCGTCCCCATCCGTCTCAGTGCGGATCCCCAGTACAGAGAGCAAACCGCAGCATATTGCGGTTTGCTCTCCGGTCTGGAGACGGAACGGGATGCTTTTAGGAGCATTCCGTTGTCTTCAGTTCAGTTTTGTCCCCATTGACAATGAACTGAAGTTTTTTATTCCAGTATTGAGCCCCTATGACGGAGCTCAATACCGGAATATGTAAACGCTAGTGTGAAAGTAGCATTACCTGCAGTCCTATGTAAAATCACAGATAACACTAGTGCTGATAATGTGGTAGTGTTACCTATAGTCCTATGTAAAACCACAGAGAACACAACTGCTGATAATTATTTAGTAGTGTTACCTGCAGTACTATGTAAAACCACAGATAACACTACTATAGATCATGTGCTAGTGTTACCTGCAGTCCTATGTAAAACCACAGATAACACTAGTGTAGATAATGTGGTAGTGTTACCTGCAGTCCTATGTAAAACCAGATATATCACTAGTGTAGATCATGTGGTAGTGATACCTGCAGTCCTATGTAAAACCACAGATAACACTAGTGTAGATAATGTGGTAGTGTTACCTGCAGTCCTATGTAAAACCACAGATATCACTAATGAAGATCATGTGGTAGCGTTACCTGCAGTCCTATGTAAAACCACAGATAACACTAGTGTACATAATGTGGTAGTGTTACCTCCAGTCCTATGTAAAACCACAGATAACACTAGTGTAGATCATGTGGTAGTATTACCTGCGTCCCTAGTGTGCCTCCCTGTTCCTCTCCTACGGAACTCCATGCTGACCGCGCTGTCTCCTCTTCCGTCTTCTTCTTCTTGCCCCCACAGAATGTCCTGATGCAGCTGCGTCAAGACATAGGAACACTGTGGGCATGGTGATGGTGAAACACACAGGGGCAGACACACAGGAGGACAGACACACACACAGGGGGACAGACACACACAGGAGGGCAGACACACACAGGAGGACAGACATACACACAGTGACAGACACACAGGGACAGTGACACACACAGCGACAGCGACACACACAGGGACACACAGGAACAGCGAACAACACACAGGGACAGGGACACACACACAGGGACAGCGACACACAGGGACAGCGACACACAGGGACAGCGACACACACAGGGACAGGGACACACAGGGAGAGCAAACAACACACAGGGACAGGGACACACACACAGGGACAGCGACACACACAGGGACAGGCACACACAGGGACAGCGACACACACAGGGACAGGGACACACACAGGGACAGGGACACACAGACAGGGACAAACAGGGACACACAGTGACAGGGACAGGCACACAGAGGAACAGTCACACACAGGGACAGGGAAAAACACAGGGACACACACAGGGAAAGACACACATAGCTAGGCCTCACCAAACTCCAGCATGGCTCCTTTCTGTACACACAGCAAAACAGCTCTCTGCTCCTCTAGCTCCTCCCCCGCTGGTCACATGGGCGGATGACGTCAGGAAGGTCCTTTAGCCCATGAAGAATCACTATCGATCCCAGGAATGCAGGGTGAGCGGACTTACAGAGTGAGTGTGTGTGTGTGTGTGTGGGGGGGAGGGGGGGCTATGTTCTGAGCATAACTGAATACAAGTGGGTGGGCCGCAGGCCACCTCAATGCCCCACAGTAACTAATTAATTATTAACAAACTGGATGAGTATGTGTAGGGGGAGGGGCCTTCCATGCCCTCCTGGCCCCCCCCCATGCCTTGGGCCCCGTAGCAGATGCACGGTCACTTTTATATCATTTTCTGTTCCTCATGGTATGTTATTTTTTGTATATGGTGTATAAATTACCTTTGTTCTTGATCCCTGTTTTGCTGTTTTTTTGTCTGGTGCAGTCCCAGGTGTAAATAGGGCTGTACTGGTTTTCGTTCTTATGACATCATACAGTGGGTGTCGGGACTCACCAACCCATCCATTCAGCATTGTGTACTCTTAAACTTCATTCTACTGTGCGGACCTGAGAATGCTCAGTGTAATCGATTCTCGCATCATCACTTGCACTGCCAGAGGAATTGTTCTGCGCTTGCCCAGTCTACCCCTGCTCTGCTTATTCATATGTAGGCTCCCGTCATATGTTCTATTGTGTCGACCCCATAGGAAACATCTGCTGCATGTGCACTATAAATTATGATGTGAGACTGCATATGAAAAAGCAGAGCAGGAGTAGACTGGAAAAGTGCAGGATGCTTCCTTCGATGTATGCATTGTGCAAGTGATGATGCTAGACTGGATTAAACTGAGCATGCGCAGCACGCTTCCATAATGTCTGCACAGAAGAATGAAGCATGAGAGCACGCAGAGCCAAATGGATGGGTGGGTGAGGCCAGTCATCCTTTGTATGACATCATAAGAACGAGCAGTGTCGGAAACCAGCGCAACAGGAACTGAGGCACGCAAACAAGACAAAATCAAGAACAAAGGTAATATTTACAACAGAAACATTAAATGGCATACAGTAAGGAACATACAATGATATAAAAGTGGCTAACGTCTTTAAACAAGTTTGTTAAGGATTACAAGAAGAGACAGAAGGATTTGAGTAAGCCTACATTCACAGAATATCTATGTTTAGTTCTCCAATATGTTTGGGACAACCTCCCAGCCTTGTTCCTTCAAAATATGTGTGCAAGTATACCTAGAAGAACTGGTAGTACTTTGAAGGCAAAGAGTGGCCACACCAAATATTCATTTTATCCCTTTGCATTTTGCTAATTGATAAAGTAAACTATTAATATTTCTATTTTTGAAAGCATTCTCACTTTGTAACATTTTTACACACTTGCCTGAAACTTTTGCACAATACTGTAGATGGTTGACATGATGCATTTCATGAAAAAGATTTCCATTGCAATGTTGTTTCATATAGTTTTCCCTTATTGGTGCCATTGGTAAGGCCATAGTATTAAAGGAAAAACACTTGTTACATAGTTTGTACATGTGCTACCTTCCTGGAGTTTTTTTTTTTTGCAGAACTGCTTAAAGTAGTTGTCTAGTTGATGGCTTATGTTCAGGATAGGCCATCAATATCCGATCAGTACAGGTCGCTATTTCCACCCATCAACTTTTTGCAAGTAGCTCAGGCACTGGTACTACATAGCTCCATCCATTATGTAGGGGATGGAACTTGTTATTACAGCACATTTCCCATTGAAGATACATTAAAATATAACATATAAAATAAATTTGAAGAGATACAATAGGGCTTTCAAAGGGCCGCCTTTATGTTCTACCCAGCACTTGTCTACGAGCATTCTCCATGGTTATTCTAGAAAAATGCCCCATATTCTCTATGTGTTGAGAAAGGCTTTTCCACAATTCGCTCCAATCGGAGAGAAATATGGAGGAAAAGGCGCACAATCGTGTAATATGTTTTTATAAATGCGAGAATAAAAACTCAGGAAATAATGGAGGCTCACCTCTTTTGGTTGCGCTATAGGCACAACACTATTGAAGGCATGTAGTAAATCGATTTGGGACTTGATTCCGGAGGTTGTGTCGTATGCAGCCGCAGAGTGTTTTTTCTTGAAGATGGGAATTTGCCAGATCCCACCAAGAGATATATAGCAAGGACGAGGTTTGTTCTGCTTTCCTGGCGCAAATAACACTTGATCCAGATGTTCCCAGGATATGGCAATAATTCTTTATTAAAATTGCCAGACGAGTATACAAAGGCACAACGCGTTTCGGGGACACAAGAGCCCCTTCATCAGGTGATAACACATATAAAATGACAAAACCATTATTTATACTGTTAGTACATACCTTAGGGTGACAAAGAAACCGCCAAAAAAATGCATTGGGGGCGGAGCTACAAGGTCACTGAGCAGTCTATCAGAAAGCTCTATACAAAGTAACTAAAGAACATATCTGTGTTGTTCCTGATTTAATAAAAGAAATGTTTAATGTAATAAATTAAAAAAAAAAAAAAAAAAAACTAAGATCCCTAAAAAGAATAAGATATAATCTAAGTGCCGGTCATGTGACCCGCTAATCCAGCGCTGATGTCGGGCGCTTGGATGTGTAGCGGGTTACGTGGTTTCAATAAAGAACGCCCATAGGGAAAGTGACATGGGGAGGTAACGTTAGGGGGCCGGTCATGCTACGTCATGTAGTCTGTTGCCAAGCAACTAGACGCCGACGTTCGCACGGGAGAATCTGCATCGGCCACCTCGGTCACGTGCTGTTTAGGCTACGTCATGCAGTCTAGTTGCCGGGCAACTAGATGCTGACGCTTGCAAGAAGAAATCTGTATCGGCCTTACTAGGTCACCTGACCCGCTTCCTCTGAGGTGCTAGAATGACACCTCTTATATTTCTAGTGGTACTCGCAGGTATATTAAGGCAAAATTGGGGCAATAAAACGATGTGATGAATAAGATATTTATATAAAAGGATAATGCATAACAGTATCTATATGTATATATATATACACATATATATAAAAAAGGGGTATGTAAGGGAATATGTAGAGGACATAAAAACAATAAAAAAGGTTTTTTTTTAGCAAATATCATACTAAAATGCTAAATAAAGGACATTAATATTATGATTATTACATTTGCCATATTCTCTATGCTCATCCTTGAAAAAAGTCAAGGATGAGCATAGAGAATAAAGAAACAGTTGAATCAGACGTATTCTAAGGGGCACCTGGACATCTTGTTTGGCCGGCAGAGGTGTAAACTAGGCTTTCCAGCACCCGGGGCAAGGATTTAGCATTGCCATTCCCCACTCCACTTGCCACCCAAGACTACATAAAGAGCGAAAACCTCAGCAATTTATTTTTACACTAAACCACTACTCTAACTCTGCCCAATGCATAACTTTTCCTACCGGTCCCACTCACCTGATAAATTCTATCATAGTGTACATAGTGGTACTAAGACACCTAGCGATAAATGAAAGAACCAACTGGTCCGACCACATCCAGGATGTCGCTGGTGTGTCTGCATGATGTAGGCTGGATCCGGAACAAAGTTGCTTTAGTGATAGAGCAAAAAGAAAAATCACATAAGGAAGGTATGGTAACTGCCTCTGTGAAATCCCCAGCAGGGGGTGCCGGGCTGGCCCCATAAGACCGAGCCATCCCAATGTATAACAGGATTATTTAGGGCTTTGCTTTCCCCTTAGTGCCACCACACAGTACTAATGCACACATTGTGCCTCCTTCACAATGGTTATGCCCACAACATGCCCCTCACAGTAGTAATATCCACATTGTGCCCCTCATAGTAGTTATACCCACATTGTGCCCCTCCCAGTAGTTATGCCAACACTGTGCGCCCTCCCAGTAGTTATGCCAACACTGTGCACCTTCACAGTAGTTATGCTCACATTGTGCCCCTCACAGTAGTTATGTCCACATTATGCCCCCTCACAGTAGTTATGTCCACACTGCGCCCATCACAGTAGTTATGCCCACATTATGTCCCCTCACAGTAGATATGCCCACATTATGCCCCTCACAGTAGTTATGTCCATGTTGTGGCCCCTTGACTGTAGTTATGTCCTCCTTGTGCTTCTTCATTGTAGTTAAGTCCTCCTTGTGCCCCCTCACTGTAGTTATGTTCGTCTTGTGACCCTTCCACAGAATACTCACCTGTTTCTTGAGGATCGGCACATCCGACGTCCCCAGCAGCAGACGCAAACACACATCATGCTGCTGGCTGTGAAGGAGGTTGGTTCCCAGGCTTTCAACGCTCCTCCCACACTGCCAGCAGCATGATGTAAGGCTACTAGGGGGCGCAGGAGATCATCTGAATGGTAAAGCAGGGAGCAGACAGCTCCCTGCTTTACCATGTAAATGAACTGCCCGGCAGGTGCGCCCTCAAGCCTCTGCACCTGGTTCCCAATGCCGTGGGTGCCCTCTCCTCGCTATGACCCTGTTGGCCAGTAAAACATGGTTATCATTTGAACATATGCCCCATGTATATTTACGTACTGCTATATTGTTATTTTGTACCTGAGGACTTGGTTAGATTTATATTATGTATGCTGTATGCTATTGTCCACTGATATTGCTGACTTTTTAATATGGAGGGAGGTTCTGCCTCAGTGCTGTAGTTGTGCATCTGCTTTTATCTTTTTTTGCATTCACTTTGACTATACAATAAAAAAAGTGACTTCATATTATGGCTACATTGTGCATTATGTTGGTATTTTGCTTGGTGATATGTGCATAGTAAGGGAGTAAGGGTACTTTTGCTGCAGGTTTTTTTGCAGAAATTTCCACAACTGAAAATCCGTTCCATCCATTTGAATAGGAAAGCAAGCACATGGATTTCTGAAAGCCCCAGTCAACAAAATTAGCAACGTGTGAAGGCAAGTTAAGGGCACAAACTACTAAGCTCTCAATTAAGTGCATGAATTATTACTTATAAGTTAAAAATTCTAGATTTGTCTCTTTATATTCTTTTTTTCAGTCTTTGAACAACAGAGAATAAAAATGAAGATCAAAAAAGGCTTTACTGTTTTTTATTTACTATGACCCCTAAGTTTTAGGAAACAAGCTAATGTGGAGCAATGTTAATTAATAATTTCACAGCATACATACTTATAAGAACACTAGATCTTCAAACATATCTTCTAATCCACCTCCCCCTATTTGTTATCATATTGAACTTAATTTTATGCTTAGCAGAAAAATCACTCAGTAAAATACATTAGATAAAGACTATCAGTCTTTGAAATTTTTCACTTTTTGTGAATAAAAAGACCAGGGGAACGTAATATGGCCAATGCGATGGATTAAGAGAAATATCTCAAGGCTGTGCTGTTGTGATAACTGAACCCGATGTGACCTCTCTCAGACACAATTACAGAGCTATGTGTGTGTGTTTTTTAATTTCATCAGGGGTTTAATTAGTATACAAATAAAACTTCCCTTATCTCGCTTCCACGTAATTGGCTTGTCTTTAGCTGCTACGTGAAGTATGTGAGAGCCGTCTGTAATTAGGCTGACTTACCTTAACCTCTATTTTTTCATCTTTCCCCAACTGGTCGAAAACCCACAGTTGACTCAAGGCCTAAAGACAAATATACAGATTACATTTGTACAATTAGAGTGACGGTCCCTCTGGTAGCTGTTACATTAATGTGGCTCTGGATCCTGCAGTTCTTAAAAGAGTCTTGAATCTTGTCCCCAATACATGTTTATTGATTAGCTTACTGCGCTCCGCTCAGGCTACACATAGCTTAATATTTAGTGACAGGCTAGTTCTTCGAGTAATTAGAGCAGAGCATTGGGAAAACAATTACAAGTAGAGTTATTAAACTTGATTTATCCAACTCTCTCTTCTTCTGTTTTCTAGACCGGAGCCCATCGGAATCCTCCCAATGTAAAGATCCAGCTGGCAGCTTGACACTTATTATTGCTGCCTGGTCGAACTCCATCTTGGCTGCTGTCACCTGAATGAAAATATTAATAGCTGTTTGGTACCTCAAGAATTAATTGAGATCAGGCATAATAAGGTCTGGTCATGGTTGTGAAGCCGCTTAGGCCATTTAAGGCAGTCATAATACAAGTATGAATACTTGTATTATTTTAGTTATGCAGCACACAAGAGATGGAAATGGGCAAGTAATTTGTTTTGTAAATCCATATTTGTTGCCGTGCATATTATGATGTCATAATTGCATCATCTGATTCAATTACATCCACGTCAGCCATTCTATAAATGTTTGGGATCCTTAGACTGGCCAAAAATATCTGAAATCCAGAAAAGTGATTTACAATTATTAAGAATATGAATGCTAATTTTTTTAAATTATTTACCAGGCAAAATATTATACATTCATGCTTTAGCTTAAAGGGAATCTGTCATCCCGGTTTTGGTACTAATATCTAGAGCAATACATGCGTAGTACTGCAGATAATGAGTTCAGATCACTGTTTTTCATTTTCCTACCCCTCATTCCCCCACTGTCAGGTACACTAAAATACACAGTCTGGACTGCTACTGAGCTAACATAATAGAGAGGACTTATGTGTCCTCATAATGTATTTAAATGGAGCTTTAACCCCTTCCTGACCAGGACTTTAAAGATGGCACCCACTCCTGAGTGGAGCGGGCGCCATAGATGCGGAATGCCGTGGCTAATGCAATTTTACATTTCGGATGCAGTGGTAAGTGCTGCACTGGTCTTAATAAATGTTCCCCTGTGTATTTCTACCTTTGAAGGATTTGCACCTGGAGTGCAACACTGTCAAGTGAATGTATTACCATTATTTGCTGGAAGTGTATTTACTTTCTGCTACTGTCCCACCTATGAAGTGCTCCTCTTTTGTCTCCTATATATAATTCTATGCAGCACTGCATTGAAGATAAATGTGAAGTTTAGGGAAGATTTTGAAACATGCTCTGGCTTTTTGTGATGTTTTACGCAGTATCATTTAATTTTTTCCTAGTAAAATTTGCATGTGGTACTTTAATATAATTGCAATCCCATAATATTTATATTGGAAACATATAAAATACTGTAACTTCAGTCTAAAAAGATCACTGAAAAAATGAAAAAAACACAAGATGCTTCAATAAATAAATAATCAAAAAAGTAAACAAGTAAAATGAAAGATGTGTACCCTTTATGCCAAGAAAATGACTCCTCAGTCAGTACATTACTATGACTATTGCTCTTTCTTCTGTAGCTTATGGCATATATTGCAGTCATGCTGGATCCTTGACAAGTAACAGCGCTTTCGTCTTCTTTCCACTCCTGCTTCTACCGTCTCTCTGAGGCAAATATGGAGCTGCGGAGAAAAGATCAATCTTTGCGTCAGTAGAGCAGACAGCTGACCCAGCTGGAGCAGGACAAGCGTCGACTGGAAGGGAGCATCAACAATGCTGAAAGTGCCCCGAACACAACAGCCAAGTATACTCAGGCACCTCAGGGAGACGCTCACAAAAAACAAGAGATCAATTTGTACTTTCATGCTGAGCCTTTTTTTTTTGTTACTTATGATAAAAATCCTTAGAAAACAAATGTACATCTCCTTCTGATATTCTTTGAAACCACTGCTCAAGCTTTGGATTTCAATTCCCTAGCCAATATAGACCCCAGGTAAATGTCAGGCATAATGCTCAGCTTGAATATTCAGGTTAATTACTTGTTATTCAATCTACAGATAGAGGTGCAGTTACTATGATTCAATATTTATGCTTAGTGTTGAGCGAATCAAAGTATCCGAAGTGGACTTCGATCTCAATTTCAGGGAAAATTCGATTCACTGTGAAGCCGAATTTCCTTGTGCTTTGTTATAATGAATCAGTTTTCCCTGGAATGGCAGTAAAAATGTTAAAAAAATCATACTCACCTCATCCATTTAAGAGCAAAGAGGCCGCCACAGCCATCTTGCTTGAAGATCCTGAGTGAAATCTTGTGCGCGGTGGCGCATGACGTCACCATGCCGGCCAGCATAATAACGTCATCACGCACCGTGCGAGTTTTCACGCTGGATATACAAGCAAGATGGCCACGGCAGTCAATTCCATACAACTACAATACATTCAGTCTGTTCAGAAGGCAGTATGCGGAGAGATGCAGAGCTGATCCCTAGCACTTTCAGGGCCATTGTTAGGGTCTTAAAGGGGTTGTGCAAAAATGTGGGTTTTGGGCGTAGTTTTGGCAAACTCTCCCACTTGGCCGGACCCATATAGGGAAGCTTACTTACCTGCTTCTCAGTGCTGTCTCCCCACTCTTTCTCTTTCAGGCCTAGGCTGCTCTGCTGGGCTGCCTCGCTGTAAATACCCAGTTTGATGTTGCCACATCCAATCACTGGCCGGCTCCGCTTACGTCATGACAAATGGTCAAACCAGATGTTTTCAGTGTGGGAGTACAATCAAGTATGTTTGTGTGTGTATGGAGGGGGGGGGGTTCCAAACCCCTCCCCCCATTCTTGCACAATCCCTTTAAATAGAGATTAGCAAATTTCCTGAAATTTGATTTGGGTCTAACAAATTGTTCAGCAGATTTGATTTGAATATAAGGAAATTCTACACAAATCAGAAGTACTCAGATTGTCCTGAAAATTAGTTAATGACACTCAGGTCTCCTAGGACTGTCTCCAACCCCTTTCAAACTCTTCAACACCAAGACAGCGTTAGGAATATCATTGTTACAGTTATATATATATAGCTATAACGGATGGTATAAAAAATGGTAGCTGGTGGTAACATACTGATTTTTTTAAATTTAAATATACCAGTAGTCCAAAATTATCCTCATTTTCTGGTAGGTGCTTTCTTTTTTGTTTGTTGACCTGTAAAATGGTAGCCACTAATGTTGGGCGAGCATGCTCGGCCGAACACTATATTCGGTCAAGCATGGCTATGCTCGGCACAACGCGGTGTTCGGCTGAACACCGCATGTGCTCGAGAGCCATGCTTGAGTCCCCTCCCCGCACGTTTCTTGGCTGATATGCAGCCAATCAGCATGCGGGGAGGTACTGGCATTACAGTGATTGGCTGGCCGGGAACTCGTCATCGGGTGCTATATAGCACCCGGTGACATGTGACCCGGCTCAGTCTGAGTCAGGGAGAGCTGCTGCAAGGAGGGACAGATAGTGTAGGGATAGAAATTGGCTAGGCAGGGCTAGTTTTTCTGTTTATAAGACCCAAAAGTCCTTTTAAGGACTGTTGTTATATCTGGCTGCAATATTTTTTTTTTGGGGGGGGGCAAAAATAGCGCAAGTTTGCCTGACCTTAACAGCACCTGCACTGCGTGTGTGTAAAGTTTGTGCATCCTAAATACATGACATCCAATGTAATTTTTTTTGCCGCCAATCAAGGCGACATTACCTGTGCAGCGTCTGCTGTATAATGTTTGTGCATCCTAAATAACTGACACCCAGTGTATTTTTTTCTGCCGCTAATCAAGGCGGCATTACCTGCGCAATGTCTGCTGTATAAAGTTTGTGTATCCTAAATACCTGTGACATCCAGTGTAATTTTTTCTGCCTTTAGTGACGGCGATATTACCTGCGGTACATCTGCTTATAACGTTTCTTCTGCCACTAATCAAGGCGACATTCCCTGTGCGACGTCTGCTGTATAACGTTTGAACATCCTAAATACCTGTGACATTCAGTGCAATTTCCTAACAATTTTTCCTCTAAAATCGATTTTATCTTCGGTTTTGGACGTATTATTGTCATTCTGTAAAAGTGGCGTAATACTCGGAAAACATCATTCCCAGCAGCGACTTGGTAGTCCAAGATGCATCCAGACATCCTCCCCATGCTGTTCCCAAACCATTTCAGTGGTGTTTCCATCATTTTCTGGCCTTTTCCTGTGAACCAGACACCCTCCACTCTTAAGAGCAGGGGGTGCCTGGTTTAGTGCTCTGGTTCTCCCATTAACTTCCATTGTGCTCGGGTGCTCTGTAGAGCACCCGAGCATCACCAAGTGTTCTACCCGAGCACCCGAGCACTTTGGTGCTCGATCAACACTAGTAGCCACCATTTTGAGAAACTTGCAGAAGATTCAGATTTGGCTGGAATAGAAAGTGCAAAACTAATCAGGATGAATTCAATTAGTTTTGAATCAATTTGCTCATTTCTAGTAATAATAATAATAATAATAATAATAATCTTTACTTATATAGCACCAACAATAGCGAATGTTACAATCAGGGGGTTCATGTACAAACAGTCATAAATAACATAGCAGCAAATAGATTGACAATTAAAACTGAGGAGATAGGGGGTGACACAGAAGTTAACAAGTGCTTGTATCTACTCCCAACACAATAGGGGAATAGATACTGTATAAAGCTGCATGAGCCAGTCACCAGCTGATATCTGTGCTGCTTCAGAGTGCATGGATCAAGTTCAGAAGAATAATGCTGAAGAGACGTTTGGTGGGACAGTGAATGGAGAAGAGTTAGAGTAGGGGATGTGATAGTGTAGCCTAAAAAAATGTGTTTTAAGGGGGCAGCTAAAACTGTGGATGCTGTGAATTAACCTAATTTCTTGGGGTAGAGCATTCCAGAGAATAAGTGCAGCTCGGGAGAAGTCTTGGAGATGGGGGTGAGAGGTTCGGACTATAGTAGATGTTAGTTGTAAGTCATTGGCTGAAAGGACAGTATGGGTAGGATGGTAGACAGAAATGAGGGAAGAGATGTAGGGGGTGCAGTACTTTAAATTAAATCCTGTACTATATAGGTAACCAATGCAATGACTGGCACACGGTGGACGCATCGGAGTAGCGCTTAGACAGATAAATGACCCTGGTTGCTGCATTCATGATAGACTGGAGAAGGGAATCTGTTGAGGGCTACACCACTTAGTTATGAGTTACAGTAATTGAGACGGGAATGGATCAGGGTAACAATGAAAGTTTTGTGTTTCCACAGTTAAAAAGAGAAATTTGTAGAGATGTTTTAGGTGAGGACAAGTCAAGTGATTGAATACAGGGGGCCTGCTGCCTGGGTGTGATGATAGTGCCACATAGTGAGAGGGAGATATCAGGTTTAGTTAGGTTAGTAGATGAAGAAAACACCAGTAGTTCAGTTTTTGAAATATTCAATTACAGATAGAGAGGACATGATGTTGGAGACAGCAGTCTTAAGTCTTAGGGGCAGATTTATTATAGGCTGGTGGTGTATGATCTACTGTGTGTTAAAAAGGTGAATTGCCAGAGGCTGCATCTAATTCATGACAAGGCATATCATAATAAATTAGGCACAGCATCTAGCAGTCCATGCTCCTATACTATGCCAGCCAGAGGCTGGATTTCAGTGTTCGTTTACACCAGAATATTGGCGAAAGCGATAGTAAATGAAGTGGGGTCACTGACCCTGCCCTCTCCCCGCTCTTGTCAAAGTCCAATTTTGGTAAATTGGCCAAAGTGTCAGAGAAACACCGCTTGCAAAGAATGTTTTAATCATTATAATATTATACCATGACCAAATATTACCATACAGTGATTAAATATTACCACCATACTGTTGCTAAAAAACACTATGAAAAAAAAAAACAATATTGCCTATGTCACCTGTATACAAGGCGCCAATTTTACTGTTACACCATGACCACTAGCATTACCACTACATATGGACTGTTACTGAATAAAAAACAGTATACAAAGAACAGTATTACCACCACACAATGATCATATAGTAGTAGATACATTTCTGCACAGACTCTCTACATACAGAATAAGTGGTTACAGTGCAATACAATCCAATGATTTACAGTCTTAATTAACAGTCTTAATTAACTTTCCACATCTTTTCCATTCTCCCAGCCATGATTCGTTTCAGCAGAGTCTGCAGCACAGTTGACTTTGGTGCTCAATTTCTCCAGTATTCATCCTACCTTTGTCCAGTCCTGCTGATACCCCCATTTCTCTGCTGATATATGGGCTATACTATTCTGCATATAGTGGTCAACTGCTTGACATAAGCAAGGCATGTATGCAGAATGTTAAATACTTGTATATTACACAATTGTATGATTTTCTATTATGTAAACAAATAAATAAAAAAAATAAAAAACAGAATACGGATGAAATTGGAAATCAATTCAATAGCACCATTGTTTTATGGGTTGTATTTTTATGGAATTCAACATGCTATGTTACCTTTTTTCAGCAGGTCAGTACAGTGATATCGAATTTTATGTAGTTTGTATTCTATGTTAATACTTTAAAAAAAAAACTGTGTTTGCATCACCATATTCTGACACCCATAACTTTTTTATACTTGTATCCAGGGCTGGGACAAGGTATTTTAGTGCCCTAGGCAGAGCATTACTACAGATTCCAGATGAGACCCCAAATTTATAGACTCCAACACCAGACCCCCAAATTAATACAGACCTACAGACCAAACTCCAGAATGAATACAAAGCTCCAGACAAATCACAAAATTAATACAAATCTATAGACAAACCTCACAGTTAATACAGAACAAACCACAAAATCAATCCAGATCCCAGAGAAGCCGCTATATTCATAAATATCCCAAGTCAGCCCTAAATTCATTTAGACACAAAATGAGCCCCAAAATTTATGCAGACCCCCAAATCATCCCTCAAATTTATACAGATAAGCCCACAAATGTATACAGACCCCAAATGTATACAGACCCCCAGATAAGACCCCACATTTATACAGATCATCCCAAAAATGTATACAGACCACAAATTTATACAGACCCCCAAATTAGCCCTCAAATTTATACAGATCAACCCAGAAATGTCTACAGACCCCCAGATCAGACCGCACATTTATACAGACCCCAAATCAGACCTCTGTCATCCCCTATACCCCAAACTTTTTCTTCTGTCCACTAAATGCAGACTTCAGACCAGAGAAAAAAAAATACTCACCTCTCTACTCCTCCTCTGGGCACCATTGCTCTTGGTTTAGCACTGTGTCCTGGTGCCAGTGCTGCACTATGTCCTGACGTCGCACAGCACCAGGTCATAGTGTGCTCCTATGCACAATACATCCTGGAGCTGTGTACTGCCAGGACATAGTGGAGCAGTAGTCCCACAGTATTTCCCCTCATACACTGAGCATCCCATCCACCACAGTACCTCCCCTCATACACTAAGCACCCCCATCCACCACAGTATCTCCTTTCATACACTGAGCACCCCCATCCTCCACAGTATCTCTCTTCATACACTGAGCACTCCCATGCTCCTCAGTATCTCCCCTCATGCACTTAGCACCCCCATCCTCCACAGTATCTCCCTTCATACACTGGGCACCACCATCCACCACAGTATCTCCCTTCATACACTGAGCACCACCATCCTCCATAGTATCTCTCCTAATACACTGAGCACCACCATCCACCACAGTATCTCCCTTCATACACTGAGCACCCCCATCCTCCATAGTATCTCCTCTCAAACACTGAGCACACCCATTATCCACAGTACCTCCCTTCATACACTATCTACCCATATCCTCCACAGTATCTTCCATCATACACTGATCACCCCATCCTCTGCATTACCTCCCTTCATACACTATGCACCCACATCCACCATAGTATCTCCTCATATACATTAAGCACCCACATCCACTGCAGTATCTTCCCTCATAAACTGAGTTTACCCATCCTCCACAGTATCTCCCCTCCATATATTGAGCACCCCCATCCTCCACAGTATCTCCTTTCATACACTGAATACCCCCATCCTCCACAGTATCTCCCTTCATACACTGAACACCACCATCTTTCATAGTATCTCTCTTCATACACTGAGCACCACCATCCACCACAGTATCTCCCTTCATACACTGAGCATTCCCATCCTCCATAGCATCTCCCCTCATACTCTGAGCACACCCATTCTCCACAGAACCTCCCTTCATACACTATGCACCCACATCCTCCACAGTATCTCCCATCATACACTGAGCACCCCATCCTCCATAGTATCTGTCCTCAGACGCTGAGCACCCCCATCCTCCACAGTATCACCCCTCATACACTGAGCAACCCATCTCCCACAGTATCACCCGTCATACACGGTGTACCCCTATCCCTAACAGTATCACCCCTCATACACTAAGCACCCCCGTCCTCCACAGTATCTCCCCTCATACAACGACCACCCCCATCTTCCACAGTATATCCCTTTATACACTAAACATCCCTCACAGCACCTCCCCTCATAGACTGAACATCCCTTGCAGAATCTCCCCTCATACACTGAGCATCTCCCGCATTATCAGCCCCTTATACAGTACATTGAGCACTGCCCTGCTACGCAACACTACAAGATAGTAGTATAGCTATTGCTTATTTCCATGAAGCACTTTTCCAGTTCTTATTGAGTAATATTGCCTCATGGAATACTCTGTCATTTTTCTGTTTAAGCCTTTACACGCATGGGGTTTTCCATAAATCTATGCTCATCCTGCAGAAATAACCTAGTTCTGATGCATGAAACAAAAGTTTGGCTGCAGATATTGCTGAAAAAAATCTGCCAAGTGATGAAATACCATTACTGTCCAAGTTTAAATCTTTTTTGGACATATCTCCATGCCTTTTAATTCTTTATATTAACTACCAAAGATTTGTTGGCAGAAGCTTATGTAAAGGCTTCTGGGCCCTGGTGCAAGAGTTCAGCTTTGGTCCCCCCTTCCCTCAGTGCTTTATGGCAAGGGGCAGGGGTGCACCTAGCCTTTCTGCTGCCTGAGGTAAAAATTGAAACGGTAACCCCTTCCCTTCAGCCAGGGGCATAGCTAAAGGCTCATGGGCCCAGGTGCAAGAGTTCAGCTTGGGCCCCCTTCCTCCCTCAGTGTTTTGTGGAAATGGGAAGGGGAGCATATAGCCTTCTGAGGCAAAAATTGAAATGTCACCCTTACTCCCATGCCAAATTCTTGACCTAACTCCTTCCCTCCAGCCAGAGGTGTAACTTGAAAATTCTGGGCTCCAGTGCAAAATCTATAACAGAGCCCTCCCAGCATGCACTTTCTATAATACTGGTGTCTTTTTAAGGTCTTTTCGCCCCCTCAGGGTCCTGGGCCTGGTAGTGGTTGCTACCTCTTAACCCTTTTGGCTACGCCCCTGTTTGTTGGAACATATAAGTTGGAATCCACTGTGTATGGAGTGGGCACAGTGAGTGATCCCTCTCTATACTCCTTACACTGCACCACAATGTAACTATACCTTGTCGTGCGGTAGGGTTTCATAAACTTTGAAATATATTTTTTTAAATGCTCAATTATAAGTTGATGCAGTGCTATACCTCAGGTAGGCATGCTAGTCTGTGATCAACTACATATTCTTAATAAACATTGTTTTGTTTTTTTTTAATCGCCAATTGGACAGTGTTCAGTACACTATAATTGCGATGCACACCAATATTTCAGGCACACTAGTATGTGATCAACTGATTTTTTTAAAATGGTCAGTTGGACAGAGTCTACTACAATATATAGTCAGTAATTGTGGCGCACACCAATGCGCCAGGCACACTAGTCTGTCAGCAAATTTTTTTAAAATAAACTTTGATTTGTTTTTTTTTTTTAAAAAGGTTATTTGGACAGAGTCCAATACAATATACAGTCAGTAACTGTGACACACACCACTAAGTATGACAGCAAACTATTAGTACCAGAATTAAAGGGGTTGTCTCACTTTGGTAAGTGGAATTTATCATGTAGAGAATGTACTGTAATTATCCATATTGTTTCCTTTGCTGGGTAGATTCATTTTTCCATCACATTATACACTGCTGGTTTCCATGGTTATAGACCACCCTGCAATCCATCAGTGGTGGTTGTGTTTGCACAATTTAGGAAAATTATTTAAAACTGATTTTTGAAACTTTGTTAACGATTTAGGTGTTCCACAGGGATTAAAGCAAAATGGGGGTGAAATTTAAAAAATGCATTTTTGTAAAGATTTTGCCACTTTAATCCATTTTTACTGTAAGGGTAACAACAAAACAAACCTCAGTATTTATTACCCTGATTCTGCAGTCTATACAAATACCCCACTTATAGTCATAAACTGCTGATTGAGCAAACAGCAGGGCTTAGAAGGAAATAAGAGTAATATTGTTTTTGGAGGGCAGATTTTGCTGGAATGGATTTCGAGCACCATGTCACAATTGAAGACACCTTGAGGTACCCCTAGAAAGGAAACCCCCAAACATGATTGCATTTTGGAAACTACACTCCTCAAGAAATGGATCAAGGGGTGCAATGAGTGCTTTGACCCAACAAGCATTTCAAAGAATTTAGAAACACTTGGCTGTGAAAATGAAAAATAAGCGCCAACTTTTTCATTTTCACAAGGGGTAACAGCAGAACATGCACCACACAATTTGTTATGCATTCTTTCCAAAATACGGCAGCACCTCATATGTGATCGTAAACAGCTTTTTGGATATGGCAGCATTCAGAAGCGAAGGACCAGCAACTGGATTTTCTAACATGGGAGTTGCTTAAATAGTTTTTGGGGGCCATATCAACGTAGAGGCCAGCAACAGTCCTAGCTAACTCCTAGCTAACCCAAAATAAAAACATATAGCACTTTTCAGTAAGAGAATAGAAAACCCACTGTGCGCCCCTACAAGACCTGTGTCCGAATGACTTTTTAGTGGAACTAAAGAAGGATATGGAGGCAGGGCCAATAAAATAATTCAGAAAAAAGGTTTTTTTAAGCCATGTTATGGCAGTGCAAACATATGATTTTGAATGACTTCTGTTAGCTATAAAACGATTGTGCATCACTATTAGGCTCAGTTCACACCACTTATTTGGTCAGTTATGGATCAAAAACACAGAACAGGTGCAGATCTTTTCATGATACCTTATCTGAGAGCCAGAGGCATAGCTAGAGGTTCAGCACAGGGGGGCGAAACATACTTGAGTGGGCCCCCCACTTAGTGGCTTCCCAAACTCACGTTTCCAACTTCACAGGCACATACTACTAGTTGTGGTTATAATATTGTATTAGAAAGATGACTGTATAAACTGCTAGATCATCTATGCTGTTAAGTACAGTACAATAGACTTTCTAAATACCATAGTCTAAATACTCTACCACATAATGCAGTAAAATATAGGAGTAAAAAACAAAGGGACTCCTATGTTAAAGGAAACCTGTCCCCAGTTTTTACATCACTAAACTAACAGTCCCCTGCCCCCATCAGACCTCAGATCAGCTTAATGTGCCCCCATCAGACCTCAGATCAGCGTATTGTGCCCCCATCAGACCTCAGATCAGCGTATTGTGCCCCCATCAGACCCAAGATCAGCAGAATATGCCCCCATCAGACCTCAGAATATCAGAATGTGCCCCCATCAGACCTCAGCCCCCCAGAGGCACTGGGCCCAGAGCCGTCGCCCCCCTGCCCCCCGGTAGCTAAGCCTCTGCCGAGAGCAGGATTGGCGTCTGAATTTGGCTCACCATTCAGTAAATGCTGGAATTAACTGACCAAATGAACTGAAGTGTGAATTTAGCCTTTCAGGTCAAGTATAATGTACTTAACCATGTAGTGGCATTCTACTATAGAGTGAAAGAGCTGTCTCATTTTACACCATAGATAGCCTATTATGTTAGCCACAGATTCTAATAAAGTGAGAAACAGCTGTCTCATTTCACTGCTTGTGGGATGTCCACATTGTTCGCTAGATAACATGTTCTGTTAGCCACTGATTCTACTAAAGTGGGAAAGAGCTGTCTCATTTTAAACTGTCTGCTGCTTCCACATAGATTGATAAATGATCTATTTGTATCACTGACACAAGTAGTGACCCAAGCACAGAGTGGGGAGGGTGTCTGCAATTTTGTGTTGACATCACTGTTTATTTTATCCTTCTTGTAATTCATCAGAAGAACAACCCAAAAAAATGAAATATTTGCATGTCTTCTGTGTTTTGGACCCACTCCTGCTTTTGGCTTCTAAATCATGATGAAATGGAGTGGGGAGGGTGGCAACAGCATGAGAAGTCAACATAGTGGTCCAGTCACAGAGTCGGGGGGGGGGGGGTATGACAACCGTATGAGGAGTCAACATAGTGGCCCAGTCCAGGCCCAGAGTGGGGAGGGGGGAAACAGCAGTTACAGTAACAGCACAAAATGGTGGCAGTAGGAGAAGATAGCAGCAGAAGCATCAGGTATGTGGCATCAGGTGGGTGGCAGCATCAGAATAGTGGCTAAAGCATGTGGCTAGAAGGAGCGGGCCATATTTCACAATGTTCTGGTGTGGCAGCACACTGCAGTCAGAAAATTACTGCCAGAATGATCTAGTCTGATGTATCAGGCACTGGAGTGTGGAAGCATAATTGAATTGCTTATCTAGTAACCAACGTAAACAGCCCAATAACGATAAAATTAAAAAGCTTATTGACACCAATTTGAGAATCAAGCCCTAATGGAATTGCTTTTGTATTAAACAAGGTTGACACCCCAAGAACAGTAGAATTAGACATCTTATTCACTCCAATTTGATATTCCAGGCCTTATTGAATTGCTTATCTAGTAAACAAGGTGGACACCCCAATAACAGTTGAACAAGACAGCTTATTCTCCCTAATTTGAGAATCAAGGCCTAATAGAATTGCTCATGTATTAAACAAGGTAGACACCCCAATAACAGTAGAACTATACATGTCAGAATTTGATGTATTTTTCTAATTTACCACTAGTGGCCACTGTTTCTCTCATTCTGAACTATTGTGTTGCACTTCCACACCTCACTACTGGAGGCTGCTGTGTTTGTCTTAGGATTTGCCCTTAACAAAGATGGCCGATGTGTGCTTACTGGAAGCCATCTTGTTTCTTGTTTGGGCCTACTTATACCCATGAGGCAATTCAAACATTGCTCGAGTATTGTGACTTGTTCCAGTCTCCTGCTCCTCTGAACCGTCTTCCCCAGACCGTTCCTACTCTTCGCTGAATTGTTCACCTTGCGATCTTCACTCAAGCTGCTCTGCGGATTACAACTCTACAGTTCTAAACTGCGTCTGGCTTATTCCATCTTGCCACCAGATTCCAGCCGTGTCTACCAGTACCGTAACAGGATACTCAAGCCATCACTATGGAATCCGCCGAGGAAGTGAGCTTGGAGGTTCGTGTCAATAATATGAACTGTTTACTGACTAATATATACGCTGAAGGAGAAGTGCTGATGGGAGGATGTGAGGTGTAACTCCTCCCCCCCGCTTACCTGGGCTCGATGAGTTGGAGCTAGTTTTTGGTCTCAGCCCCTACCCTGCCTTTGGCTCCAGCCTTCATCGTTCTCTCGGCTGTGAGAGCCCTTCACCTGAAGTACAACCGCTGCTGCCCCACACGTGCTAGAGCGATCTGCTGACGGAGCATGCCTGTCTGGCATGATTGATCTGGGCTTGGATTCTGGATCCCACGAGTGGCCCCGTGGTGTGAGTAAAGCGGTGTGAGTGGAGAAAGCTGCCAAGGTCACGTGAGATGTGAGTGTGCGGCTGCTGAGACGCTGAGCAGCTAGAGATCCCAGATGCTCCGGAGACGTTGTGCGGTGGTCACGTGGGACGCCGAGAGGAGGGAGAATCCGGCACCTTCAAGCTAATTGAAAGAGAGGTATCGTGTGCTGTGTTTTGAGGGTGGCTGCATTACCCTTACGTTCCGAAGCATCGCCTCGGGAGGGGTCTGGTTTGTGCCGAGGAGTCATCGTGGCAGTTTGCAATCGGCTGGAGGTGGTGAGATAGCGGGTCAACGTGTGAGCCTGCCCCCTTCCTGGGGTTGTTACTGAGTGTTGATGCAGCGCCGGGTGAGAGCCGGTGCCTGCAGTTTACCGGGACGAGAGCTCTGTGACCCCGTGGCTATGTGAGAGACGGCGCTCGGGGTGGCCCCCGGAGTTCTTGCCGCAGAAGAGTTGGGAGCGGGCCGGACTTTTAGTCTATGTGTATTGGTCTGGTTGCTCGGTTTCTGCGCTGAGGAGAGGAAAGGCCGCTGCCATAGTAATAATAGGATCTCTCTGGTTGGGACATACTGAGGGAGCCCTGGGTTTTAGGTGGCCTTGGGAGTTGCTTGGATTTATGTTGGAGGTATCCCAGGTTGTTTGGCTATAACTCTCTACGTTGGACTTTGCTGGCTTCCCTCCCCCTTTTTGTCGCTTTGAGAAGGCTGAAGAAAGAGCGTGGACTGGGGAGGTCTGGCTGGGTACATTTTAGAGGGATTGTTGCTGGACTTTCCTATTTTTTGGACTATTGACTGCTTTTTCCTGAGTTTCTGGGGAAGTTTAGTTGTGTGAGGGGGGGGGGAAAGAAGGAAGGGAAAAAAAAGCGGGGAAAAAAAAGGGGGGAGAAGAAGAAAGAGGGAAAGGAAGGAAGGGAAAAAAATATAAAGTTTAAAATAAAAAAAAGGGTCAAAAATAAATAAAAGATGGCAGCCAAAAGACAGTCTCTCAGCCCAATAAAAGAATCTAAAGAAGGGAAGGGTAGAATAGAAAAATTTTTATTCCCCCCCCCCCAGCACGGGAGTGAAGTCCCGGAAAAAGGCAGTAATTGAGGAAAGCCAAGAACCCCCCCTCCCTGGCTACAATAATGGAAGGAATAAATAAATTTAATAAGGTTATGGAAAGCATGACAGTAAAAGTGGATAGTCTGGTCTCTGAAATTTCATTAATTAGAGATGAATTAAGGAAAACTAGAGAGAAATGCAGGGAGGTTGAGGGATGTGTCAACCAGGTGGTAAAAGAGCTACCCAATGTTAAAGAAGAGTTGAAGGTTTTAAAAGATAGTCATTCTAAACTAAAAACCCAGGCCATGGACATGGAAAATCGACCCCGTAGATGTAATTTGAGATTTATGCGCATACCCGAGAAGGCCAAAAAAGATGATTCAATTGGTTTTATGGAGAAATTGATTAAGGATAATATTGGGGAAGACAGCTTGTCAGGGTTGTTCAGTGTGGAGAGGGCTCATAGGATCCCTGGGAAACCTTTACCTGAAGGAAGCTTTCCGTGGACCATGATAATTAAAGTATTAAATTATAAAGATAAGGTCACTATACTAAAGAAAAGTCGAGAGATCGAGAAAATAAAGGTTGATGGCTCGGTGGTTCATATATATCCGGACTATGCGGAGGAGACACAAAAAGAGAGAAGAGGTTTTAATTTGGTCAAAAGAAGGCTCAGGGAAAATAATATAAAATACACATTAATGTACCTGGCCAAACTTCGGGTGGTATTTCAGGACAGAGTGTATTTTTTCTCGGAACCCAGGGAGGTGGGTGGCTGGATGGATGGGGAGGGGCTGAGGGGTAATAAGTGATAGGATGCAACGTCTCCTTGTCTAATCTGAGCCCAGGGTGGGGACAGCGTGGTTTGGGACCTGTCCATAGTTTGGATAGGTATTAATGGGGGTGGGGAGGGGGCCTGGAAGGGTGGGTTTTTTGTTGTTGTGTTTTTTTTTTTTTTTTTGAATAAAAATGTGCACTAGGATATTGTGTTGGAATATAAGGGGTCTGAAAGATAGGAGGAAAAGGGTCGCAATAATGGATATAATTAAGAGGTATTTGCCGGCAATGGTATGTCTCATCGAGACTCATAACACAAAAGAATTTAATTACACAATGTATAAGAATTGGTGGTCTGATCACTATCATGCAGTTTATTCTTCTTATGCAAGAGGTGTTTCTGTTTTGTTTCATAAAAGTATTCACTGGGAAATGATCGAAAGTAAGATAGATATAGAGGGGCGTTATGTTTTTTTGTATGGGTATTTGGGTAAGATTTTGTGTATTTTGGCTTTTGTTTATATACCTCCTCCATTTTCTCCTGAGGTTTTGAAGAAATTTTGGGGATTTGTTGTTACAAAACCTGAGTGTCCGGTTTTTCTGCTGGGAGATGTGAACAGTGTCATGGATGAACAAAAGGATAGAATAAGAGACAGAGTTTCCAACCTAGGGGCTGACACTCCTCTCAGCAGAATGATTGGGGAAATGGGGCTAATTGATATTTGGAGGGAGCGAAATCCTTTAAGAGTGGCCTTTTCGTGCTGGAATAACTCCTGTAACACTAAATCCCGGATAGACATAGTATTTGTTAATAGGAAGGGGGCAAAGTTAGTTACAAATATAAACTACAAGACGAGATGTTTATCAGATCACGCCCCTGTAGTTATGGAAATAGAAGTAAGGAGGGCGGAGATTTTCAGAAGGCCCAATATTAATCCTAATTGGCTCTCTCTTTTCTCAGTTAAAGAGGATATTTTAGAAGAATTAAGGGTGTTATTGGAAATTAACTGGGGGTCGGCATCGGATTTAGTGGTATGGGATACGCTTAAGGGTATGGTAAGGGGCCTTCTAGTTAGTATGATCTGTAAAATCAAAAGGGGGGCAAGATCTAAGGAGAACCAGTTTAGACAGGAAGTTGATAGGTTGGAAGGAGGGGTGATTAATAGCCCGGGATCTGACAATGAAAGATTAGTGAAAGAGGCTCAGGGAAGATTGGATGGGTTTCTTATGGAGGTAGCAAAAAACAAAGTTTTTATAAGCAACAGAGATAGGTATCTGGGAACAGGAAAACCAAATAGAGGTTTGATGTCCGTCGTTAAAAATCAAAGAGGCAAAAATAATATAGCAAGTATAAAGAACAAGGAGGGGGGGATAATAACGGAGTTAAGCCAAATAAAAGAAGAATTTGTTCAGAGCTACCGAGAGATATATTCCACAGAAAGGAAGGAACCGGGGCCACAGGGTATAAAGGCATATCTAGAGGGCTTAGATCTTCCTAGGTTATCGGAGCAAGAAAAAAAATTCTTGGATGCACCTATATCAGTCCGGGAGTTGAAAGAAACGCTTAATCAGATTAAGGGCAACTCTGCTGCAGGTAAAGATGGACTGGCTTACGAAGTTTACAGGAAATATGGGGAAGTAATGCTGCCAGCCCTGCATAGGGTTTTGATGGATGCAAAGAATAAAGGAGAATTGCCTGATTCTATGAATGATGCCCTGATTATCCTATTGTATAAAAAAGGTAAAGATCCTACAGAGATAGGGTCATATACCCATCTCACTGTTAAATACTGATGTGAAGATTTATGCGAGATTGCTCGCTAATCGTTTAATTAAAGTGATTAGATCAGTTGTGCATGGTGACCAGAATGGCTTTATGCTAGGGGGAAGCACCCAGGGAAATCTAATAAGGCTATACGAGAATATGTCGGTCGTGGGGCGTGGGGGGTCACACTCCATCCTGTCGATGGACGCCACTAAGGCGTTCGACAGGGTGGAGTGGGACTTCCTGTGGGCCATGATGGAAAAAACGGTTTTGGCAGTGAGTTTATGGGATGGATAAAACTGCTTTACCATAAGCCCAGGGCTTCTCTTTTGGTTAACAATAGTGAATCAGAGTCTTTTGCCCTTGGCCAGGGTACGAGGCAGGGGTGTCCTCTCTCCCCCCTCCTTTTCGCCCTCAGTATGGAGGTTTTGGCGGCAAGTGTAAGAGCGGAGCCCAACTTGGAGGGGTTCGGGGCGAGGGGGGGGGGAGACAGGATATCCCTGTACGCAGACGATGTTCTGGTATATTTGAAGTCCCCAGAGAACTCGTTGGCCAGAGTTATGGAATTAGTGGAGGAATATGGGTCTTACTCTGGGTTCTCTATAAATTGGGAGAAATCAGCTCTCCTTCCTTTGGGAGGGGAAGTGAAATTAAAAGGGCAGAATACTAAGATTATGATTTTACAGGAACATCAAAGTCTTAAATATTTGGGTATAGAGGTTACGGGGGATGTAACCCAGTACCATATGAAAAACTCAATGCCCCTTATTAAAGAGATCCAAAAAAAGAGCCAGACCTGGAACAGTCTTCCCTTGTCCAGGGGAGACAGGATCGTGCTGATAAAATCGGTATTAATGCCTAAGTTATTGTACTTGTTTATGGCCTGCCCGGTTTGGTGGGATGAAAAGCTTTTTAGGAAAATTGTAGTCACCTTCAATGAACTTATATGGGGGAGGAGAAGAGTAAGAATTAAACAAGAATTTTTAGTTCCAGAATGGAATAAGGGTGGAATTGCATTTCCGGATGTGGCTTCTTATTATCTGGCTGCTAAGGTCAAGTACCTTATGGAACGGGATAAAAATGAATATTTTAGGTGGCTTATGGCGAAGTATAAGGGAGGCTATCGGTCGATCCTGGAACTCCTGGAGTCGGGGCAGATGGACCAGGGTAAAAGGAGGAATAAAGGGTCCTTGGAGGGTAGCTTGGTAGAAACATGGAAAGCAATAAAAAAAAATTACAGGGATGGGGATTATCGGAGATCTTGCCCCCCTTTGGTTTAATACACAGATTGGTGATTTATATCAGATAGGTAATATGAAACAACTGAGAGGTTCCGGGGTGGAGAAGTTCAAAGATGTTTGGAGAGATGGAGAGCTATTGGACTGGCAAGCAATAAAAAGGGAATATAAGGTTATATAAGATGGAATTATTGGAATTATAATATATTTTTGTAATGTACTTTTGGAAAATTAATAAAATTATTAAAAATATCTATATATACGCTGAAATGCAAAATTTGAAAACCAAACATCTCATAATGTGCAAGTATTCGGACAAGCAACTCAGGATTTACAGAACATGGTGGCTCAACATGCAGAGCAAATACAGGAACTTCAGAACCAGGCCATGGTTCCAGCTGCTTTATCCACCTTGCCTCTTCCACCCTTCAGGTTTGGTGGGGACCGTGATAAGTACCGTGGATTCATCAATCAATGCAAGCTATATTTTGGTGCTCACCCTTCTCACTTCCCCACTGACAGATCTAAGGTGCTATGTATTATTATGCTTCTGACACATAAGGCTAGGGCTACACGGCGACATAGTGCACAACTACACGACGACAGTTGTCGCGCGACATTGATGTCGCACCAAAGTCGCGCGACAATTTTTATAATGGAAGTCTATGGTGTCGCACTGCGACATGCGACATGCTGCGACTGCGACGCGACAGTCGCAGAAAAATCCATCCAAGATGGATTTTTTGCAACTGTCGTGTCGCAGTCGCAGCATGTCGCATGTCGCAGTGCGACACCATAGACTTCCATTATAAAAATTGTCGCGCGACTTTGGTGCGACAAGAAGACGCGCGACAACTGTCGTCGTGTAGCCCTAGCCTAAGGCTACAGCCTGTGCTAATCCCCTTATTGAGATCAATGATGCATGCCTTGATGATTTGGAAGCCTTCCTTGCAGCTATGAGCCAAGTATTTGATGATCCTAATCGATGTGCAACAGAAGCAACATTATTGGCTTTACGTCAGGGCAGACGCTCGGTTGCCAAATATGCCACAGAATTCAGAAGGTGGGTCATTGACACTAAATGGAATAATGCTGCAAAATTAACATTTTTCAAGAATGGATTATCTAATGCACTTAAAGATGAATTAGCTCGTGCTGATGCTCCCACAAATTTTGATGATTTTGTACATCATTGTGTTCGTATTGATACTCGACTGTCTGAGCGTAGGCAAGAAAAGTGGAGTTTTACCTGGCTTCGTAATAATCGGTACTTATCTCTTCCACCCTCCACGTCTAGAAACTTTGAAACTAAGAAATACACTGAGGGTCCATTCACACGTCCGTGTGTGTTTTGCGGTCCGCAAATTGCGGATCCGCAAAACACGGACACTGGCCATGTGCGTTCCGCATTTTGCGGGCCGCACATGGCCGGCTCTATAATAGAAATGCCTTTTCTTGTCCGTGGATTTGGACAAGAATAGGACATGTTCTATTTTTTTGTGGGGCCACGGAACAGAAGTGCGGATGCATCTTTTGCGGCCCCATTGAAAATTAATGGGTCCGCACCCATCGCGCAATTTTGCGAAACGGATGTGGACACATTCTGTGGACCTGTGAATGGAGCCTGAATCTGATGCTGAACCTATGCAGATTGACAGCATACAAAAACATGAAAGTGCCAATAGAAGGGAATGCAGACTCCGGGAGAATCAATGCTTTTACTGTGGTAAATCTGATCACTTTCTCATTAATTGTCCAAGTCGTCGACAGAAGTCAGTAGCGGTTATAGCAGATCCTGACCTATCTGAGGGTGAATCAGTTTCTTCTGAACCAGTGCCACCAGTGAATGCAGTCATCCATTCAATCTAGTCGATAGCACCTAACATTAAGAAGGAAAGCAAGGACTCTCATTGCTTCATTTCCATCAAGTTTCACACTGGCTCACAGTGGATATCTACCTCTGCCATGGTGGACTAATGGAAACTTTATGGACATTGTGTTTGCTAATAAGCATGGAGTGAAAATCCAGGGGAGGCTTTCACCAATTCTGATGGAGACTGTTGATGGGTCCCCACTGAACTTGGGCCCTATTGATCATGAGACTGAACCCTTGGAGATAATTATGGAACCTAATCACAAAGAGGTTTTATCTTTCTTATTAATTTCATCACCACATTTCCCAATCATCTTGGGACTACCATGGTTGCAAGCTCATAACCCTCAGATCAACTGGGAAACCAAAGTAGTGTCTTTCCTGCCAGAGGTTCACTCAGAACAGACTTATGTTCTGACAGACTAACAAACTTTATCTAATCAATCCCATGTGGATGGTACAGAGCACCTTGAAACATCCCCTAAACTGTCGTTTATGTATGAAGACTTTGCTGATCTTTGTGATAAAAATAATGCTGACAAGTTACCCCCATATCGACCTTATGACTGTCCAATTGAGCTGTTGCCGGGAGCAGCTATACCCTTTGGATGCATATATCCATTGGCAGAGCCTGAACTGAAAGCACTTAAAGAATACAGAGATGAAAATTCAGCTAAAGGATTTATTCGTCCATCCACTTCACCAGCAGGTGCACCAATATTTTTTGTCAAAAAGAAAGACGGTACCTTAAGGCCTTGTGTGGATTATAGAGAACTGAATAAAATAACAATAATGAATCGTTACCCTCTGCCTCTTATACCCGAGTTGCTGGATAGAGTACATCATGCAAAAGTCTTCACCAAACTATACTTACGCGGTGCCTATAACTTGGTGCGTGTCAGACCTGGTGATGAATGGAAAACAGCATTCAGATCACGTTAAGGGCATTTTGAATACCTAGTAATGTCTTTTGGACTGTGTAATACACCTGCAACCTTTCAGCTTTTCATTAATGACATTTTCAAAGATCTGCTAGATCAGTTTGTAGTCATCTATCTGGGTGATATACTAATCTTCTCTAATTCGGAAGAAGAACACCAAAACCATGTCAAAGTTGTGCTACAGCGTCTACGAACTCATCAACTCTACATTAAGTTGGAGAAATGTGAATTTCATCAAACAGAAATTCAGTTCCTGGGTTATGTCATTTCTATTGTAGGATTGCATATGGACTCCAGCAAGATTCAAGCAATAATTGACTGGCCAGCCCCAAGGAATATGAAAGAGGTTCAGCGTTTTGTAGGATTTGCTAATTTCTACAGACGGTTTATCAAACATTTTTCAGCTATAATTACACCAATTACTCAATTAACAAAGAAGGGAATACCATTTATTTGGTCTCCTCAAGCATAGGATGCCTTCCTTTGTCTGAAGACAAAATTTACCACAGCCCTATACTGATTCATCCTGACTCCAAATTCCTTTTGGAAAGGCTGTTATTTTCCTCTACATGTAATGGGGTGGGAACCCTATAACAGCCCAAAGCAGAGTGCCACAAAGTGATTACTTCAGTTCATTCTGACCCTGAACATGCCTTTATCATTGAAGTTGATGCTTCTGACTGTGCAACAGGGGCTATTCTATCAGAAAGAACAGGAGGAAAAGACTTGCTACACCCTTGTGCTTATTTTTCTCGAAGACTGATGTCACGCGAGGTCAGCGTCGTGCTCCCTCTGCACGACATCGCCGGACCTTTCCGCCCCCCTAGAGACGAGCAATAGGGAATTGAAGTGCTGGTCTTGTCAGCCAGCACTTCATGAGTTAATTCTCTGTTTGGGTTTAGCCATGTGGTGCTGATCACACCACATGGCTACTTTACATATTGTTTGGACAGCTTGCTCCGCCTCAGGTCATGTGATGCTGGCCACATCACATGATCCTGGGCGGGCTATTTAAAGATGGCAACTGCCTCACTCAGATGCCTGTGATTAGTCTTCTGAGATCAGTGCTTTGTGTTGGACCTTGCTGTTGATTATTGGTATATTGGATTTTGGCTTCGGACTTAGACTACGCTTTTGCAATTCCCCTCGGTATTTGACGTGACCTCCTGTTCTTGACTTGGCTTGCTGACTATTCTGCTATTGTGTTTGTTCTGTCTGTGTTCGTCTTTCCCTGTGTTCCCTTCCCTTCCCTGTGCACGAACTCAGCATAGGGACTGTCTCCAAGTTACGGTTTTGCCGCCTAGGGCATCTACTGTAAGTAGGCAGGGAAAGAGGTGGGGTTCAGACAGGGCACACTATCCCTTGTTTCCCTGTCGTGACAACTGACCTCCTCAGAAAAGAATTATGATGTGGGAAACAAGGAACTTTTAGCCATTGTTGCTGCTTTCCAAGAGTGGCGACATCATTTAAAAGGAGCAGCACAGCAGATAGTGGTGCTAAGTGACCATCGTAATTTAGAGTTAATCAGATCTGCTAAATGTTTGTCTCCCCGTCAAGCTCGGTGAAGTCTGTTTCTTAATCGATTTAAATTTGTGATCTCTTATAGACCTGGCTCTCGAAATGGGAAAGCTGATGCCTTATCCAGACTGTTCTCAAATGATTCTTCTCTACCTGCACCACCAACTACCATTCTGTCAGAATCCAATTTTGTGGGGGTCATTACTAACAAAGATCTGCTGGAGGAGATAAGGGCAGCATATGAGACGGATCCAGTTCTTCTGAATCCACCAAATGATATATCCCTTATGTTTCAAAATAGAGTATGGACTCTTAAACATTGCATTTACAGATGTAGTAGCACTAGCGATCACAGGAGAATCGCGTGAGCGCAGAACAATATCGTAAATAGTGTACGCATCTGATGATTTGTATGCTAATGCTATTCATTGTACGCTAATGCGAACGCATTTGTATGCTAATGCTACGCATTGTACGCTACTGCGTACACATTCGTATGCTAATGCTATTCATTGTACGCTAATGCGAACGCATTCGTATGCTAATGCTATGCATTGTACGCTACTGCGCACGCATTTGTATGCTAATGCGTACCAATTCACCTAATTAGAGTACTTTTACTGCGAGTGAAAGGAGTGAAAGAGGAGAAGTCGCGATTCGTTAGCAACGCTATGCAAAAACAGTGATCGCTAGGGCTGCTACATCTGTATGTTCCAGAGAGCGTACGACTGAGAGTATTAAAATTAATTCAGGACTCCAAGCTGGCAGGTCACAAGGGCATTCAGAAGACAAAAGCACTTCTGTCTCGCTTCTTTTGGTGGCCTAATTATCAAGAGGATGTGAAGAAATATGTTTCTTCTTGTAAGACTTGTGCCATGAATAAAACTCCTCATACTTCACCAGTGGGACTTTTGCAGCCTCTGTCAATCCCGTCCCGTCCTTGGGGGTCTATATCTATGGACTTTATCGTTGATTTGCCTGCCTCTAAAGGGAAAAATGACATCCTAGTTGTGGTTGATCGACTGACAAAAGCAGCTCACTTTATTCCATGTTCTGGTCTCCCTTCTGCCAAAAAGACTGCAGACTTTTTTGTTCAAGATGTCTTTCGTCTCCACGGAGTACCAGATGAAGTTATCTTTGATCGCGGGGTACAATTTACGTCTAAATTCTGGAAGAATTTTTGCAAAACACTTGACATTGATGTTAATTTTTCATCTGCATTTCATCCCCAATCAAATGGTCAGACTGAGCGCACAAACCAAACTTTGAAGCAGTATCTCCAATGCTACTTTTGCAAGATGACTGGGTCAATTTACTTCCAATAGCAGAATTTTCACACAATAATACTCAGAATGCTTCCACAAAACAAACACTATTTTTTGCTAATTTGTGTTACCATCCGAGCATCCTTCCTAATTTACCCAGAGACACTCCCATTCCTGCAGTCAATGACAGAATTCATTCTCTCCAACATAATCTGCAGATTTTAAGGGAAACATTAAATACTGCCCAGGAGAGATATAAGGAAACAGCAGATAAATCCCACAGACCTTCTCCAACTTTTCCCTCCCCTTCATCACTCCTACCCCCTCCCTTGGTTGAACTTGATGGACATGTGTCTTTTTTCAACCGTATTAACTATGTAACTATGTAACTTTCAAGGTGGGAGATGAGTTATGGCTTTCTACGAACAATTTGAAACTTCCTGTACCTTCAGCAAAACTAGGTCAAAAATGTATTGGGCCTTTCAAAGTTATTGGACAAATAAATGCAGTAGCTTTTCGGTTAAAAATCCCAAAAACAATGAGGGTGCATCCTGTGTTCCATGTATCACTTCTGAAACCTGTTATTCCAGATCCATTTCCGGGACATAACCATGTCCCTTTACCCCCCCCCCCGACCCAGTTGAAGTGGATGGACAAGAACATGTTGGCTACTGGCATTACAGTGATTGGCTAGCCAGGAACGCATTATCGGGTGCTATATAGCACCCGGTGACATGTGACCTGGCTCAGTCCAAGTCGGGGAGAGCTGCTGCAAGGAAGGAAAAATAGTGTAGGGATAGAAATTGGCTAGGCAGGGCTATTTTTTTCTCTTTAAAAGACCAAAAAGTCCTTTTAAGGACTATTGTTATATCTGGCTACAATTTTTTTTTGTTTTGGGGCAAAAATTGCGCAAGTTTGCCTTACTTTAACAACACCTGCGCAGCGTGTGCTGTATAACGTTTTTGTATTCCAAATACCTGACATATGGTGTATTGTTTTCTGCTGCTAATCAAGGCGACATTACCTGCGCTGCGTCTGCTGTATAACTTTTGCTCAAGAAGGGACAGATAGTGTAAGGATAGGATTTGGCTAGGCAGGGCTACTTGTTCTGTTTAAAAGACCCAAAAGTCCTTTTAGGGACTATTGTTATATCTGGCTACAGTATATAGTTTTTCTTTTGGGGCAAAAATTGCGCAGGTTTGCCTGACCTTAACACCACTTGCTCAGCGTGTGCATTATAACGTTTCTGTGTCCTAAATACCTGACATCCAGTGTCGTTTTTTGACGCTAATCAAGGCGACATAACCTGTGCTGCGTGTGCAGTCTAACGTTTCTGTGTCCTACATACCTGACATCCAGTGTAATTTTTTTGCCGCTAATCAAGGCAATATTACCTGTGCTGCATGTGCAGTCTAACATTTCTGTGTCCTAAATACCTAAAATCCAGTGTATTTTTTGCTGCTGCTAATCAAGGTGACATTACCTGTGGTGCATGTGCAGTCTAACGTTTCTGTGTTCTAAATACCTGACATCCACTGTATTTTTTTTCTGACGCTAATCAAGGTGATATTACCTGTGCTGCGTGTGCAGTCTAACGTTTCTGTGTTCTAAATACAAGACATCCAGTGTCGTTTTTTCGCAGCTAATCAAGGCGACATAACCTGTGCTGCGTGTGCAGACTAACGTTTCTGTGTCCTAAATACCGGAAATCCAGTGTCATTTTTTTGCCACTAATCAAGGCGACATTACCTATGCTGCGTGTGCAGTCTAACGTTTCTGTGTCCTAAATACCTGACATCCAGTGTCCTTTTTTTGCCGCTAATCAAGGCGACATTACCTTTGCTGTGTCTGCAATCTAACGTTTATGTGTCCTAAATACCTAACATCCAGTGTATTTTTTCCTGCTGCTAATCAAGGCGACATTACCTGTGCTGCATGTGCAGTCTAACGTTTCTGTATCCTAAATACCTGACATCCAGTTTCCTTTTTTTTCCGCTAATCAAGGTGACATTACCTGTGCTGCGTGTGCAGTCTAGCGTTTCTGTGTCCTAAATACCTGAAATCCAGTGTAGTTTTTACTGCTTCTAATCAAGGCGACATAACCTGTGCTGCAGGTGCAGTGTAACGTTTCTGTGTCCTAAATACCTGACATCCAGTGTCGTTTTTTTGCCGCTAATCAAGGAGACATTACCTGTGCTGCGTGTGCAGTCTAACATTTTTGTAACCTAAATACCTGACATCCAGTGTCGTTTTTTGCCGCTAATAAAGGAGACATTACCTGTGCTGTGTGTGCAGTCTAACGTTTTTGTGTCCTAAATACCTGACATGCAGTGTCATTGTTTTGCCGCTAATCAAGGCGACATAACCTGTGCTCCGTGTGCAGTCTAACGTTTCTGTGTCCTAATTACCTGACATCCAGTGTCGTTTTTTTGCCGCTAATCAAGGAGACATTACCTGTGCTGCGTGTGCAGTCTAAAATTTCTATGTCCCAAATACCTGAAATTCAGTGTATTTTTTTCTGCTGCTAATCAAGCCGACATTACCAGTGCTGCGTGTGATGTCTAACGTTTCTGTGTCCTAAATACCTGACATGCAGTGTCATTGTTTTGCCGCTAATCAAGGCGACATTACCTGTGCTGCTTGTGCAGTCTAACGTTTCTGTGTTCTAAATACCTTAAATCCAGTGTACCTTTTTTCTGCCGCTAATCAAGGCGACATAATCTGTGCTGCGTGTGCAGTCTAACGTTTCTGTTTCCTAAATACCTGACATCCAGTGTCATTTTTTTGCCGCTAATCAAGGAGACATTACCTGTGCTGCTTGTGCAGTCTAACGTTTCTGTGTCCTAAATACCTGAAATCCAGTGTATTTTTTTTGCCGCTAATCAAAGCGACATTACCTGTGCTGCTTGTGCAGTCTAACGTTTCTGTGTCCTAAATACCTGAAATCCAGTGTCATTTTTTTGCCGCTAATCAAAGCGACATTACCTGTGCTGCTTGTGCAGTCTAACGTTTCTGTGTTCTAAATACCTGAAATCCAATGTATTTTTTTCTGCCTCTAATCAAAGCGACATTACCTGTGCTGCTTGTGCAGTCTAATGTTTCTGTGTCCTAAATACCTGAAATCCAGTGTCATTTTTTTGCCGCTAATCAAAGCGAAATTACCTGTGCTGCTTGTGCAGTCTAACGTTTCTGTGTTCTAAATACCTGAAATCCAATGTATTTTTTTCTGCCTCTAATCAAGGCGACATTATCTGTGATGCGTGTGCAGTCTAACGTTTCTGTGTCCTAAATACCTGACATCCAGTGTCATTTTTTTGCCAGTAATCAAGGCGACATTACCTGTGCTGCGTGTGCAGTCTAACGTTTTTGTATCCTAAATACCTGACATCCAGTGTCATTGTTTTGCCGCTAATCAAGGCGACATTACCTGTGCTTCATCTGCAGTCTAACGTTTCTGTGTCCTAAATACCTGAAATCCAGTGTATTTTTTTTCTGCCGCTAATCAAGGTGACATAACCTGTGCTGCGTGTGCAGTCTAACGTTTCTGTGTCCTAATTACCTGACATCCAGTGTCGTTTTTTTGCCGCTAATCAAGGAGACATTACCTGTGCTGCGTGTGCAGTCTAAAATTTCTGTGTCCCAAATACCTGAAATCCAGTGTATTTTTTTTCTGCGCTAATCAAGGCGACATAACCTGTGCTGCGTGTGCTGTCTAACGTTTCTGTGTCCTAAATACGTGAAATCCTGAGTCGTTTTTTTGCCGCTAATCAAGGAGACATTACCTGTGCTGCGTGTGCAGTCTAAAATTTCTATGTCCCAAATACCTGAAATCCAGTGTATTTTTTTCTGCTGCTAATCAAGGTGACATTACCAGTGCTGCGTGTGAAGTCTAACGTTTCTGTGTCCTAAATACCTGACATGCAGTGTCATTGTTTTGCCGCTAATCAAAGCGACATTACCTGTGCTGCGTGTGCAGTCTAACGTTTCTGTGTCCTAAATACCTGAAATCCAGTGTATTTTTTTCTGCTGCTAATCAAGGCGACATAACCTGTGCTGCGTGTGCAGTCTAACGTTTCTGTGTCCTAAATACCTGACATCCAGTGTCTTTTTTTTGCCGCTAATCAAGGCGACATTACCTTTGCTGTGTCTGCAATCTAACGTTTCTGTGTCCTAAATGCCTAACATCCAGTGTATTTTTTCCTGCTGCTAATCAAGGCGACATTACCTGTGCTGCGTGTGCAGTCTAACGTTTCTGTATCCTAAATACCTGACATCCAGTTTCCTTTTTTATCCGCTAATCAAGGTGACATTACCTGTGCTGCGTGTGCAGTCTAGCGTTTCTGTGTCCTAAATACCTGAAATCCAGTGTAGTTTTTACTGCTTCTAATAAAGGCGACATAACCTGTGCTGCAGGTGCAGTCTAACATTTTTGTAACCTAAATACCTGACATCCAGTGTCGTTTTTTTGCCAATAATCAAGGAGACATTACCTGTGCTGCGTGTGCAGTCTAACGTTTTTGTGTCCTAAATACCTGACATGCAGTGTCATTGTTTTGCCGCTAATCAAGGCGACATAACCTGTGCTGCGTGTGCAGTCTAACGTTTCTGTGTCCTAAATACCTGACATGCAGTGTCATTGTTTTGCCGCTAATCAAGGCGACATTACCTGTGCTGCGTGTGCAGTCTAACGTTTCTGTGTCCTAAATACCTGACATCCAGTGTCATTTTTTTGCCAGTAATCAAGGCGACATTACCTGTGCTGCGTGTGCAGTCTAACGTTTTTGTATCCTAAATACCTGACATCCAGTGTCATTGTTTTGCCGCTAATCAAGGCGACATTACCTGTGCTTCATGTGCAGTCTAACGTTTCTGTGTCCTAAATACCTGAAATCCAGTGTATTTTTTTTCTGCCGCTAATCAAGGTGACATAACCTGTGCTGCGTGTGCAGTCTAACGTTTCTGTGTCCTAATTACCTGACATCCAGTGTCGTTTTTTTGCCGCTAATCAAGGAGACATTACCTGTGCTGCGTGTGCAGTCTAAAATTTCTGTGTCCCAAATACCTGAAATCCAGTGTATTTTTTTTCTGCCGCTAATCAAGGCGACATAACCTGTGCTGCGTGTGCTGTCTAACGTTTCTGTGTCCTAAATACGTGAAATCCTGAGTCGTTTTTTTGCCGCTAATCAAGGAGACATTACCTGTGCTGCGTGTGCAGTCTAAAATTTCTATGTCCCAAATACCTGAAATCCAGTGTATTTTTTTCTGCTGCTAATCAAGGTGACATTACCAGTGCTGCGTGTGAAGTCTAACGTTTCTGTGTCCTAAATACCTGACATGCAGTGTCATTGTTTTGCCGCTAATCAAAGCGACATTACCTGTGCTGCGTGTGCAGTCTAACGTTTCTGTGTCCTAAATACCTGAAATCCAGTGTATTTTTTTCTGCTGCTAATCAAGGCGACATAACCTGTGCTGCGTGTGCAGTCTAACGTTTCTGTGTCCTAAATACCTGACATCCAGTGTCTTTTTTTTGCCGCTAATCAAGGCGACATTACCTTTGCTGTGTCTGCAATCTAACGTTTCTGTGTCCTAAATGCCTAACATCCAGTGTATTTTTTCCTGCTGCTAATCAAGGCGACATTACCTGTGCTGCGTGTGCAGTCTAACGTTTCTGTATCCTAAATACCTGACATCCAGTTTCCTTTTTTATCCGCTAATCAAGGTGACATTACCTGTGCTGCGTGTGCAGTCTAGCGTTTCTGTGTCCTAAATACCTGAAATCCAGTGTAGTTTTTACTGCTTCTAATAAAGGCGACATAACCTGTGCTGCAGGTGCAGTCTAACATTTTTGTAACCTAAATACCTGACATCCAGTGTCGTTTTTTTGCCACTAATCAAGGAGACATTACCTGTGCTGCGTGTGCAGTCTAACGTTTTTGTGTCCTAAATACCTGACATGCAGTGTCATTGTTTTGCCGCTAATCAAGGCGACATAACCTGTGCTGCGTGTGCAGTCTAACGTTTCTGTGTCCTAAATACCTGACATGCAGTGTCATTGTTTTGCCGCTAATCAAGGCGACATTACCTGTGCTGCGTGTGCAGTCTAACGTTTCTGTGTCCTAAATACCTGAAATCCAGTGTATTTTTTTTCTGCCGCTAATCAAGGCGACATAACCTGTGCTGCGTGTGCAGTCTAATGTTTCTGTGTCCTAATTACCTGACATCCAGTTTCGTTTTTTTGCCGCTAATCAAGGTGACATTACCTGTGCTGCGTGTGCTGTCTAACGTTTCTGTGTCCTAAATATGTGAAATCCTGTGTCGTTTTTTTGCCGCTAATCAAGGAGACATTACCTGTGCTGCGTGTGCAGTCTAACGTTTCTGTGTCCCAAATACCTTAAATCCAGTGTATTTTTTTCTGCTGCTAATCAAGGCGACTATACCAGTGCTGCGTGTGAAGTCTAACGTTTCTGTGTCCTAAATACCTGACATGCAGTGTCATTGTTTTGCCGCTAATCAAGGCGACATAACCTGTGCTGCGTGTGCAGTCTAACGTTTCTGTATCCTAAATACCTGACATCAAGTTTCCTTTTTTTTCCGCTAATCAAGGTGACATTACCTGTGCTGCGTGTGCAGTCTAGCGTTTCTGTGTCCTAAATACCTGAAATCCAGTGTAGTTTTTACTGCTTCTAATAAAGGCGACATAACCTGTGCTGCAGGTGCAGTCTAACGTTTTTGTATCCTAAATAACTGACATCAAGTGTCTTTTTTTGCCGCTAATCAAGGAGACATTACCTGTGCTGCGTGTGCAGTCTAACATTTTTGTAACCTAAATACCTGACATCCAGTGTCGTTTTTTTGCCACTAATCAAGGAGACATTACCTGTGCTGCGTGTGCAGTCTAACGTTTTTGTGTCCTAAATACCTGACATGCAGTGTCATTGTTTTACCGCTAATCAAGGCGACATAACCTGTGCTGCGTGTGCAGTCTAACGTTTCTGTGTCCTAAATACCTGACATGCAGTGTCATTGTTTTGCCGCTAATCAAGGCGACATTACCTGTGCTGCGTGTGCAGTCTAACGTTTCTGTGTCCTAAATACCTGAAATCCAGTGTATTTTTTTTCTGCCGCTAATCAAGGCGACATAACCTGTGCTGCGTGTGCAGTCTAATGTTTCTGTGTCCTAATTACCTGACATCCAGTTTCGTTTTTTTGCCGCTAATCAAGGTGACATTACCTGTGCTGCGTGTGCTGTCTAACGTTTCTGTGTCCTAAATATGTGAAATCCTGTGTCGTTTTTTTGCCGCTAATCAAGGAGACATTACCTGTGCTGCGTGTGCAGTCTAACGTTTCTGTGTCCCAAATACCTTAAATCCAGTGTATTTTTTTCTGCTGCTAATCAAGGCGACATTACCAGTGCTGCGTGTGAAGTCTAACGTTTCTGTGTCCTAAATACCTGACATGCAGTGTCATTGTTTTGCCGCTAATCAAGGCGACATAACCTGTGCTGCGTGTGCAGTCTAACGTTTCTGTGTCCTAAATACCTGACATGCAGTGTCATTGTTTTGCCGCTAATCAAGGCGACACTACCTGTGCTGCGTGTGCAGTCTAACGTTTCTGTGTCCTAAATACCTGAAATCCAGTGTATTTTTTTCTGCTGCTAATCAAGGCGACATTACCTATGCTGCGTGTGCAGTCTAAAGTTTCTGTGTCCTAAATACCTGACATGCAGTGTCATTTTTTTGCTGCTAATCAAGGCGACATTACCTGTGCTGCGTGTGCAGTCTAACATTTCTGTGTCCTAAATACCTGAAATCCAGTGTATTTTTTTCTGCTATTATTTTAAGGCGACATAACCTGTGCTGCGTGTGCAGTCTAACGTTTCTGTTTCCTAAATACCTGACATGTAGTGTCATTGTTTTGCCGCTAATCAAGGCGACACTACCTGTGCTGCGTGTGCAGTCTAACGTTTCTGTGTCCTAAATACCTGAAATCCAGTGTATTTTTTTCTGCTGCTAATCAAGGCGACATTACCTATGCTGCGTGTGCAGTCTAAAGTTTCTGTGTCCTAAATACCTGACATGCAGTGTCATTTTTTGCTGCTAATCAAGGCGACATTACCTGTGCTGCGTGTGCAGTCTAACATTTCTGTGTCCTAAATACCTGAAATCCAGTGTATTTTTTTCTGCTATTATTTAAGGCGACATAACCTGTGCTGCGTGTGCAGTCTAACGTTTCTGTTTCCTAAATACCTGACATGTAGTGTCATTGTTTTGCCGCTAATTAAGGCGACATTACCTGTGCTGCGTGTGCAGTCTAACGTTTTTGTATCCTAAATACAAGAAATCCAGTGTATTTTTTTCTGCTGCTAATCAAGGCGACATTACCTATGCTGCGTGTGCAGTCTAACGTTTCTGTGTTCTAAATACCTGACATCCAGTGTCCTTTTTTTGCCGCTAATCAAGGCGACATTACCTGTGCTGCGTGTGCAGTCTAACGTTTCTGTGTCCTAAATACCTGAAATCCAGTGTATTTTTTTACTGCTGCTAATCAAGGCTACATTACCTGTGCTGCTTGTGCAGTCTTTTTGTATCCTAAATACAAGAAATCCAGTGTATTTTTTTCTGCTGCTAATCAAGGCGACATTACCTATGCTGCGTGTACAGTCTAACGTTTCTGTGTTCTAAATACCTGACATCCAGTGTCCTTTTTTTGCCGCTAATCAAGGCGACATTACCTGTGCTGCGTGTGCAGTCTAACGTTTCTGTGTCCTAAATACCTGAAATCCAGTGTATTTTTTTACTGCTGCTAATCAAGGCTACATTATCTGTGCTGCTTGTGCAGTCTAACGTTTCTGTGTTCTAAATACCTTAAATCCAGTGTATTTTTTTTCTGCCGCTAATCAAGGCGACATAACCTGTGCTGCGTGTGCAGACTAACGTTTCTGTGTCCTAAATACCGGAAATCCAGTGTCATTTTTTTGCCACTAATCAAGGCGACATTACCTATGCTGCGTGTGCAGTCTAACGTTCCAGTGTCCTTTTTTTGCCGCTAATCAAGGCGACATAACCTGTGCTGCGTGTGCAGTCTAACGTTTCTGTTTCCTAAATACCTGACATGCAGTGTCATTGTTTTGCCGCTAATCAAGGCGACATTACCTGTGCTGTGTGTGCAGTCTAAAGTTTTTGTATCCTAAATACAAGAAATCCAGTGTATTTTTTCTGCTGCTAATCAAGGTTACATTACCTGTGGTGCATGTGCAGTCTAACGTTTCTGTGTTCTAAATACCTGACATCCAGTGTATTTTTTTTCTGACACTAATCAAGGTGACATTACCTGTGCTGCGTGTGCAGTCTAACGTTTCTGTGTCCTAAATACCTGACATCCAGTGTCTTTTTTCGCAGCTAATCAAGGCGACATAACCTGTGCTGCATGTGCAGTCTAACATTTCTGTGTCCTAAATACCTGACATCCAGTGTCGTTTTTTTGCCGCTAATCAAGGCGACATTACCTTTGCTGTGTCTGCAATCTAACGTTTCTGTGT